>PVKB01008314.1:8229-18326 GCA_004027205.1 Ctenodactylus gundi | reverse complement strand
ATTCTCAGTCCCGCAGCAGGGATGGGGTGAGACGTATAAGAGGAAAAGCCACAGGAATGGGAAGGATTACAAGAAGAAAAGGGAAGGGGACATTTCCAATAGCAGCCTTTGGCAGGCTGTCAGCAGCAGAGAATGAGTCACCGCATCTAGCTACACAGGAAAGGTGACAGGGCAGAGAGGACACCGGGAAAATCTAAAATGGAGGAGCTCTTGCCACTACAAGTGGATTATTCATTAAGCACACCGATTCAGCCTCCCACTGAACAGATCGGCTTTATGTTGTGCTGGCCACAATATTTGGAACCCACGCCCACAGCGCAACCGGGGACTGAAGGATGCTCATCGACTAAAGACCTATAGCGGTTTGGTGGGGACATGGAAGAACTCCTGGCTGAGCTATATATATGCTGCAGCTTCCGGAGAGGAGAGGTAGCCAGAAAAGATCTGGAACAAAACCTTGATTTGAGAGTAAAACCGAATCCAGCCTCACAGCTAAATGGAGTCTGGAGCCCAATAATTGGGAATGTATCAAAATAATTAAATAAAGTGAGAAAGGTGTTACTAGCCCTGAAAGAATTTTTTGTCATTTGGAGCACGATTGCTGTCACATTAAAACCTTTCAAGGATGAACCTAAGGAGCCTTGATCTCTAGTAAATCCAAGCCGGTAGCTCTACCTACTTCTCTTTTACCTGATAAGCACTCAGAGGAGGAAAAAGAGGCACGATTATAAAAATCAATCCCCCTTCTAGTAAGCCCACATTGGCTTTCAAATAGTTGGTGACTAACAAACACAGACTTACTCCCTTGTAACAAGAGTTTCAGATTTGTCATAAAATATTAAAATTAAAGAGTGATTGGCTTTTCTCATGTTAGATATACTGAAAAACCATGCTGATACTCTTTTGGACTGTAAAATTTTTAAGCAGCTTAGAAAAAGAGTGGAGTCTAATAAGGTTAACGTCTCTTTTGCTCATACTATGGCTGATACTCTAGAGAGACAGCCACTGCCTTCCTGGGATTGGACACATACTTGTAAAACGTGCCTCAACAGTGGGCAGTACCTTCTAGGAAAGTCATTTTGGGGATAAATGTGATGCGCAAAGAAAAATGCAGTGGATCAGCTAATGTTCCAAACACTGTTTTGTGTAAAAGGTGATGCTCTCATGTCAACCATCTATTACATGGAGGTCAAAAATATTTTGGGCAAGTTCAGCTCTATATTATGACAGCCTGGTAACAAGTCAGCTTCTACCAGTACCGCAGAAACCTACAGTTTTTAATACAGAGTGACTAACGCTGTGAGGCAAAAGTTTACTGCTTTCTAGTTTTAAAAGTTAAGTATATTAGCCCTAAATTTTGGCTTACATAGATAAATTGGCATGATTGTTGACTAAATTAAAAAACAGGATTGATGCTTAAAAGTAACATATTGGGATAGAGGAACGGCTCAGCGGTTAAAGTGCTTGCTTAGCAAGTGCTAAGTCAACTGCTAAGTACCTGAGTTCCATTTCCAAGCACCACAGAAACTGGGTGTGGTGGTGCACTCCTATAATCCCAGCACTGGGGAGGCTGAGGCAGGAGGACTGCCCTGAGTCCAAGGCCATCCTGGGCTCCATAGTGAGTTCAGGACCAGCCTTGGCTACAGAGCTAGATTCTGTCTCAACCCCCCCCCCCCAAAAAAAAAAAAAAAAAACCAAAAAACTCAACACAAGTTCAGCCTCACATAGTTAAAACTTTTACTATGAATGCAACGTAACTGCGATGGGTTTTGGCGTAATAATGCTGTACCTAGGTCACCTGCCCTGTAACCTCCCCTTCTGATACCTTGTGTCAACCCTCTGCTGTCCTGGCTCAGGCCATTCTCTGTACTCTCACCCTGAGAAGCAGGTTCGGTCAGGCCATCAAGAAGGATCCTAACCTTGCCTTGGTTGGTTCAGGATGGGTTACTGAAAGTCAACCTCTTAACACTGTACACAAGGTGAGAGCGGTCCGGTGAGGCGCTTACCAAGGCCTTCCTTAGGCGCCTCCCAACACCCCACACAATTCACAGGGGAACTCCGCCACCTCACACCCAAAAGGGCGTCTGTTTTTCCAGGCGCCAGGACACCATCACCTCTCACCATCCATCCCACAAGACCAGTCCCCGGGCCGCACACGCCCAGCGGGGCGCCCGCAGGAGCAGGAGGTCCAGGCCCGGGCCCCACGCACGATGCCATCACGAGGACAGCAGTCACGGGCCAGTGCAGGGAGCAGAGTAACCCGGCGACCCCACCCCTGATGAGCAAAGGTCCGGCCCGACAAGGAGCCCCGACAACCGCCCCCGGCGTGACCCTCCCTGGCTCGCAGGAGAGAGGCGCCGGCCGCGGTGGGCACAGCGGGGCACGCGCGGCCCTGGCCGGGGACAGCGGACCCCTCGGCCCCCTGGGTACGTGGAGCGAGGGCCACTCAGCGTGGACGGCTACGGCGGTGCGCAATGGGAAACGCAGGGGCTGCGACCCAGGGGGCTCACTGTGTCCCCGAAATCTGCAGGCCCCTTTCTTGGATTGCTATAGAGGGCGACCATAAGCATCCCCAAACGACCCTGCCCGTCTGCAGGGGCGATCGGGAGACAGGGGCAGGGTCTCCTGGAAGGCGAAAAGACCAGAGCACCCCGCATTTGTCTTCAGCGGTGGCGGCTGGGGCGCGGAGAACCGGACTGCACATAGAACTCCTTCCCTTGCAGGTGGGACACGCCCTCTGCCACCTAGGGAGACAGGCCACATGCCTGACCCACCCTCCGCTCGCCGGGTCGCCCACAGGGCGCTCTCTCAGCTGAAGTCCTCCCCTCAGTCCGCACAGATAAGGCAGCTGACCGGCTCCACCAGGGTCCTCAGAGAGGGCTCTCAGATGCCTCAAGGCCAATGCCACCCCGTCACACACAGAGCAGTGGAGGGCCCCCACTTACCCTGCGTGAACTCCATCTGTTGTTAGGGAACCAAAGAGAAAAGGAGGGAGGGTGGGACCCAGGAAGGTGATGCGGTCTGATCTAGAAGGCCGTCTTTGTCTTACAGATCCAGTCATTCCAAGAACTTGTGAGTAACAGAAAAAAAAAAAAAAAAAAAAAAAAACATCCCGGATGTTAGGGCTGAGACTCTTCCTGCCCAGCATCTCCAAATTAAAGATAAGTAAATAAATAAAAATAGTGAGACCAAAAAAGTCACTATCCTAAGCAGTGAGTAGGAAAATGTCTCTAAATGGCTCTTTTCTTTCTGTGAAAATTCACAATGGTTTCCGTGTTCCTTGGTGGTTAACACGTTTTTTTCTTCTGGATTGAAACCTAGGAGTCCAACGGACCCTCCCTCCCCCTCCCATGCCAGCCAGCAATCCTGGGGATCTTTCATATGTAAATTCCTTTCCTGTTTTACTTCTGCTGGAGGAAACTCTTATCATAGAGATTCAAGGATTTAAACACTTGCCTCAGAGAAGGGTGAAAATGTGACTGTGAACTAAAAATCCGGTATTAGGTATATTTTTATAATTTTGTAACTTTCTGTAACCAAGCTGTAAAAATGATATAACTCAGACTGCCAATAGTTTAAAATAACTCCATTTTGTGGTAATTATGCTATTCAGGTTATATGTTTGTTGTGTGAGTTAGAGTTTACTGTGTAAGTTAGAATTTATAAGTCAGTCTGTTGTGTGTTCATCTTGTGTGGGAACTTCAAATCCCCACTAGTGGGAGAGGAGCAGAAGGCTAAATATGTTGCCTGTCCCATATCAAAGCTAATAATGCGATTTCTAAAGCATGGGAAAAATTTAAAGATTCGCCATCTTTACCTTGAACAATGTGCCACTGCTACTGTTATGTGGCCTTCACAGTGACAATAATTTCAACAGGCAAATAATTGATGATGTGAACATTTCAATGGATACAAGGCAGGAAAAAAAAAAAGTTCGCCCTGAACATGCCTGTGTTTTCCATTTTGTTTCAGCTTGTAGGTTTTTAGTTTCTCACAGAGAACAGGTAGAAGTCAGAGGTACCTTGGCAAAGATATCACACTTGCTGAGCGACCTCAGGGTACACTTTTCTCTATTTTCTTTTACTTTATGTTACTTGAATAACTAATTTGCAGGTTGTGAGGCAAACATTCTATTGTGGAGAAGTATAGAGGGGAAAGAAGGAGGGGAAAGCTTCTGCTAGCCAGAAGGGGGACCCTGGAAATGGGGGCTGCCCTATTCTATTTTCTGAGACAGAGTCTTGGTATATATGATGGCTGACTACTGAAAACTTAGGGACGGTCTCATTTGTGGTGAGTGGTGTGGACGAGGTCTCGCTCGACTGTTCAGTTCGGTCCTGGCTTCATCATGATGAAGCTGCCCAGGCCGGCCTCAAACTCACAGTGATCCTTTTCACCTTAACCCCCAAAGCGCTGGGATGACAGGTGTGCCTCACCTGAACCCAGTTAATTTTTATGTGGTGATGGCAAATTGAAACTAGGGCTTTCTGCACACTAAGTTAGTGCTCTAGCCACTGAGCTATGCCCCCAACCCCTGAACACTTTCTTTAAAAAACTAATGATTACACTTTAAAAGACACATTGTCACCAACTCCCCGTGTACACTGGGTGAGGACCCTGCTGGACTTTGATCCTTGGTATCATGCATGCACGTGCACACAGGTGCACACATATTTCCCCCTTGCTTCAAACGTACTTCCATGATTCTTGCCACTTTCTGGAGTAGTTCTGGAAGCCTTTTCTCCTGTCTTTACAATATATGACAAAAAATACGGGAGTGCCACTGCCAGGTGCCAGGCCCAGAACAGCACTAGTGTGTGTCCTCATCCACCTTATTTGCCAGGTTTGGCACCATGTCACTTCTTCTGGCTCTTTCCAAAAGTCAGAGTTAGGGCTAAAAGACACAGTGGTTCAAGAGCTTGCCTAGCAAGCACAAGGCCCCAAGTTCAATTTCCCAGCACCACATAAGCCAGGCGTGGTTTTATTTCAAGTGGCCTCTTGTGGACATGAGGCTATTTATGTGGATTAAGATCTGCTCTTTGGGCAGCTGTAAGGATATCTGTTTTTTCTCAAAGTTCCATCCTCTTTTTTTTTTTTAAATAAAAAAGTGCTAAATTTTGTATCTCCTTTTAAATTATAAACATCTTTCAGGGATGATGTTTCCTAAAGTCAGTTTTTGACCTAACTAGCTATAACTGTATTCATCCTTGTGAGACTAAAAAGAATCTGAGGGCTGGGGTATGAATGAGGAGGAAAGGATGTGCCCAAGATAGTAGCCCTTGTACTTATTGTTATCCAACCTTATATACATCTGTCATTCTTCTTTAGTTGTTGGTTTGCTATATGCTTAGAACTACTTTGGGGATCCTTGGATTTCTGCTGTTGCTGTTATTCAAGAAATCCACAATCAGGGCTGGGAGCATAGCGTAGTGATGAGAGTGCGTTCTAGGCATGCCCAAGGCCCTAGATTTGATTCCCCACCACTGCATAAAAATTAGCCAGGCATAGTGGTACACTCCTGTAATCCCAGCACTCAAAAGCTGAAGTAGGAGGATTGCCAATTTTGTAGCAGCAGAAAGTAGTAATAAATGGGAAAACTGGTTAGCAGCACTTTTCCAAGACTAAAATACATCCAAATAGAAGGATTCTCCCAGATCCTTCAATCCAGCTTCCTTACAGTTTAAGCGCCAGTAGCATCAGTACCTTTTATACAGAACATCTTGTATGGTGCTACTTATTCTTTCCCACAAATATTGAATTCTACATAGAGATGCTAAGCATTTCTAAGTATTGACATCACCTAAGCCTACTCAATGGCAGTAAGGACCAAGAAAAAAAAAACGAAAGTTTCTGGTACTATCTGCTGTTTTGACCCAAATTGCTGGGCAGTAGTACCAATACAAAGACAGAAAATATTACAGGAAGAGAGCTTTTAGAGGGGCAGAGAATGAAGAGCACAGGCTAAATAAAAATGATGCCTTTGGCATAACAGATTTGACTTGAGAAGCTGTAATGCATGGTACAGCTAGGTAAATACAGGATATTTGGAATAAGAGACTCCTGTTCAGCATCACAAGGGTGAAGAGTTTGCTGCTAGGCCTTGCCTTGGGTGAGCACTCAGAAGCCATCCCCAGGATGGCTGCTGGGCCTGGCCTCGGGTGGGCACCCAGAAGCCACCTCTGGTGTGCCCACTGGGTACCGCCTCACATGGGCACTCAAAGCCACCTCCGGAGTGCTGGCAGGCCCTTCTTGTGTGGGCACTTGGAAGCTACCTCAAGGGTTGCTGCCGGGCTTTACCGTAGTTACTGGGCCAGACCTCAGTCGGACACTCACAAGTGGCCCCCATAGTTGTCACCAAGCCAGGCCTCAAGTGGACACTTACAAGCCCCCTGAGTTGGCTGTCAGGCCTGGCTTCAGGTGGGCACTCACAAGCCACCCCCAGGGTTGTTACCAGGTCTTACCTTGGGTGGGCACTCAGAAGACATCCTCAGTCTAGCTGCCAGGACCGTCCTTGGGTCTGCACTCGAAAGCCACACATGGGGTAGCTGTCGGGCCCTGCCTTGTGTGGGCACTCAGAAGCTACACAGGGGTGGGTGCCAGGTCCAGTCTCTTGTGGGCTCTCAGAAGCCTCCTCAGGGTTTGCTGCCAGGCTTTACCTCAGCTGCTGAGCCAGGTCTTGGTGGGCACTCAGAGGCAACCGCTGTAGTGGCTGCCATGTCCAACCTTGTGTGGACACTCAGAACTACCCCCCAACTAGCTGCTCGGCCCAGCCTTGGGTGGGCACTCAGAAGCCGGAAGCCACCCACAGGGTCAGTGCTAGGCATTGCGTTGGACAGGCACCTGGAAGCCAGCCCAGGGACAGATGCTGGGTCCAGCCTTGGGAAAGCAGTAGAAGCCACCCCCAGCGTGGCCACCAGGAATAGTCTGGGCTGGGCACTCAGAAGCTACTCCCAAGGTTAGCATCAGGCCCCACCTTGGTGGTGCACTGGGAAGCAACCCCTGGGGTCCCTCTGGGTCCTGCCTCAGGTAGGCACTCCGAAGCCACCCCTGGGGTGGCTACCAGGTCTGGCCTTAGGGTGTGCACTCCAGTGACAACCCCTGTGTGGTGCCAGGTTGGCTTTGGGTGGGGATTTGGAAGCCACCCATGTGTTTACTGCTAGGCGTTGCCTTGACTGACAGGTCACACCTCAAGTGGGCTCTCAGAAGCCACCAAGGCTGTAGTCCGGCCTTGCCTTGGTTGGGTACTCGGAAGCCACTCCTAGCGTGGCTGCCAGACCAGGCCTCAGGTGGGGGGTGGCTTCGGGGCCTGGCCTCAGGTGGATACTCAGAGGCTACCTCCAGAGCTGCCATCAGGTCTTGCCTCAGGTGGGTGTCCTGAAGCCAGCTCCAGCGTTGTCACTGGGCCATGGCTCAGCTGGGTACTTGGAAGCCACCCCCTGGAGTTGCCATCAGGCCCACTCTTGGGTGGGCCTGTGGAAGTCACTTGTGGGGTGGATGCCAGGTCCAGCCTTGGGTGGGCACTCAAAAGCCACCCCATGTTTGCTACTGGGCTTTGCCAAAGCTGCGGGGCCAGGCCTTGGGTGGACACTGAGAAAGCAACCCTGGGGTTGCTGCTGGGCTTTTCTCTGCTGCTGGGTCTTCTAGTTCGATTATTTTGAGGACAAAGATTAACAGAAGAGAAATTCAATCTCAATAGGCCATGCATTATAATTACAGCTCACTAACTAATATCCAGAGGATGCACTGACATCTGTTAGAAACGGCTTGTAGAAATGTTCCTGTCCAAACAAAGGATGGACATGGGAAGCATGGACGACAGGACATGAGGCTTTTTCTTTTTACAAAAACGGTGACCTCCCCAAGTGCAAGTGGAGAGAGGCACACCGAAAACGCGGTTAGTCGGTACAGACTTAAATTCCTAGGTCACAGGTCCCTCCCGCGGCCTCTTCCTATTGGCAGGATTCATGACCTTCCCAAGAAGATCTAAGGCACTGGCTCAGGGCCAAGTTCATCACACCTTCATTACCTTTATCGCTCCTTTCCCTTTCCACCTTTGGTCACCTGGTCAGATAAGGCATGAAAATGTAAAGATCCGTCATCTTGAACAATGGGGTACTGCTACCTCTAGGCGATACAATTCCCCCCACTTTTTTTTTTTTAACTATCTGGCACATTTTTACTTACTCTTAAGACCGAGTTGTCTCTCAAATCCCTTTAACACAGTAAGAGCTAGATGACTCTCATTTTTTTTTAAACATATAGTAACTTATTTTATCAGGATTAGGTTGGGACCGGCTAGTCAGAGTCAGGTTGCCTTTTGGCATGAGTCAGGGGTTTGTCATTTTAAAATTATTCTTATAAGCCCTTGAATAAGGCACTTGGCATAGAAAACAGTGGAATAACCCAGGGCCATTAGTCCTCCAGCCTTTATGGTGAGGGGAGATAAGGCAGAAGTCATTACTTCACTCATTTCCTTAAGGCAGTACTGCCCATCCAACACGGTATAAACTCCCCTCCTCTTGGCTAGGATCCTGTACACTAACCTGTTTGTTTTTCTTGTCATCCTATTGGTTGTATCTAATTGTTTAAATATGTTTCTGATGGCATCCCTTGTGTGATTAATGGACTTCTGTTGGTTATAGAAGACATCATTTATCCAATCTAGATTTTCATTAGCCATACTGAGTCTATTATTAGGAAAATCTCTAGGGCTAGAAGATCCATTAAGGACTACAAATCTTATCTTAGCCCAAAATAGAGCTGAGGCCTGGAAAGGCTGCTGAGGCCTGTATGCCTGAGAGGAATGGAGAGCCAATTGGACCAAAGGATAGGTCTCATTCTGGTCAGCCATGAGGTTCTCAAGCAATGCCCTCCTGCAGTACCACCAGACATGTGTTCGGGCCCCAGTCAGTGCAGACTCGTTTGATTTCTCAAAGGACAGGCCTTTATCACATTGAGACATGATTCACATGAACTTTAACCATCCCTCCTGCCTGGAGAGGCACGAGGTATAGTTAGTGTCAGGGAGTAAGGGTCTGATGACTTCCGGGGTCCGCTGTCTTGGTCCCTTAGCATCTGGGAACTGCAGTGGCAGCATCCAGCAGGATGTATTACCCCAGGCCACATTGTCCTGTAAGAGAAAGATCACATATTCCATGCCCGAGGAGTCTGAGGTCCCTTCAACAGGAAACAGGGTGATTTGAGCCTCTGGCCATCCTGTCATGCCTGCATAACAGGTGCTCTTATTAAGGGCGTGCACAGAATATTTGATCCATTCCAACCGGGCACCCAGGTTTTTATATGTAATCCTTTTCCCTATATCTTGTTGTTATATGCCCTTGATATTTATCTTAGTAATATTTTGTAACCCGTAGTGAGTTACATTTTCACATGGCACAACCAGACTAACATCAAACTGAATGACTAAGGGAACCATAGGCCTAGTCCTTGTAACATTTGTAAAAATGCAATCAACAACCCTCATATGACCTATGAGGAGTATTATGACCTCTTTAGTGTTGACTTTATGCCACTGGGATGCAGGCCTGATGTCCATTGTCTTTCTTGGCTGGTGGGCTGGACGACTTTAACTCGAGTGTAATGAGTTCAACCTTTTTCCACTGTCCGTACCGCTGTCTCTGTGGTTAGAAGCACCTAGGAGGGCCCATCCCAGTTATGTTCGAATTTATCTCCTTTCCAAGTCTTGATTAGCACCAGGTCACCAGGTTGGAAGTGACGTGCTGTGAATTCAAGAGGTGTTTGGGCGAGAAGTCCCTTTAGAAACACAAAGTGGAAGAGGTAGATAACACATATTCCCTGAGAAATTTGTCCTTAGTCTCCATGGTGGGGAGGTCTGAAGATGTACCCAGGTATGGCAATCCATACAGCATCTCATAGGCTGATAACCCTAGGTCCTTTCTAGGCATTGTCCTAAGTCTAAGGAGAGCTGTGGGAAGGCATTTAGTCCAAGGCAATTTAGTCTCTGCAATTAGCTTAGGAATGCGTCTTTTGAGAGTCTGATTCTTTCTACCTTTCCAGAAGATGGGGCAATGCCCTGTGTGTGTGTGTGTGTGTGTGTAGCGGTGTGGGGGGGGGGGGTG
>PVKB01008313.1:0-18259 GCA_004027205.1 Ctenodactylus gundi | reverse complement strand
AAAAAAAAAAAAAAAAAAAAAAAAAAAAAAAAAAAAAAAAAAAAAAAAAAAAACCACTCACAAATAGATCAAATGGACAAAAAAAAATCAGCAAAGAAATACCAAAGCTAAGTCACCCCATGGCATAAGTGGACTCAGCATATAGCTACAGACTGTCCCATCTGGTGATCCGACGTGAGCAGAGCACGCCTTTCCGCAGCCGTAGGTGGGCCACGTCCTCAGCTGCAGACAGGTTGAAGTAGACACAAAATGTGGAACAGTGGCCTGCACACCTTCAGATCATAGTGTAATGAAAGTAGAAGTCGCCAGCAACAGGAACTACGGAAACCGCACAAATGCATAGACATTTAAAAAATACACATTGGGCTGGTTTAGCAGCTAAAGTGCTGGCCTAGCAAACACAAGGCACAGGTTCAAGTCCCCAGCACCACATAAGCTGGGCGTGGTGGCGCACGCCTGTAATCCCAGCACTCAGGAGGCTGAAGGAGGAGGATTGTTGTGAGTTTGAGGCCAGCCTGGGCCACAGAGGGAGTTCAGTACCAGCCTGGACTACAGAGGAAAACTTTGTCTGAAAAACAAATCAATAAAATACTCAGTGCACATAACCCCAAGAATCAACCAAGGGGATGATATCAAATTAAAAAGCTACACAACAAAAGAAATGAGAGTGAGGAAAGAACTGACAGAATAGGAAAAATGTTTGCCAGCGACTTCTCAGACAGGAATATACAAAGAGAGCCGGCCGTGGCGCGCGCCTGCAATCCCAGCACTCAGAAGGCTGAGGCAGGAGGACTGCCGTGAGGCCAAAACCAAACTGGGGTCCGTAGTGAGTTCAGGACCAGCCTGGCCTACAGAGTGAGATCCTGTCTCAAAAAAAAAAAAAAAAGAATATACAAATAAAAAAATAGAACCCCCCCCCCCCGCCACCAAATAAAAGACTCAGTGAAAAAAATGGGCAAGTGAAATGAATAGTTATCAGAAGCAGCAGTTGAAACACATGACAAAAGGAAAGTGCTCGGCATCTTCAGTCACCCAAGAAGTGGGAACCCAAGCAGCCCCGAGGCTCCAGCTCACCCCAGTGAGAGCGGCCGGTGTCCAGAACTCAAAAGACAACTGCTGCTGGCGAGGCTGTGGGGAGAAAGGGGCGCTCCCAGGGCGCCGGTGGGATGGCGACCTGGTACCGGCACGGTGGCAAGCAACGTGGAGAGTCCTCAAAAAACTGAAAACAGATATTCCACTCAATCCAGCCATGCGCCTTATGGAAATCTTCTCAAAAGAGTTAAAGCCTCGTGCTGAGTGACCCACGCATGCGCATGTCCCTAGCAGCGCATCGCGGACCAGCCACAGCTCGGAAGCAGCCAAGGCGTCCATCACCAGGGAGCCTGCGGGGCAGTATGTGGCCTGCGCGAGGTGTCGAGGTGTCGGTGGACAGGAATCATCGCGCAGAGTGAGGGGAGTCAGGCGCAGGAGGCGCGGCATCAGAGAAAGCCCACCCAGGAAAACAGTAGAGGAAAGAAAGCCCACAGACCGTGGGGAGGGAAAGGGAGGGCGTGGGAGGGGACTGAGGGGAACGGGGAGAAAGATGATCCAGCAGTGATGCCCACTGACACCAGTGTCTCAAGCTCACTGATACTATGTATTGCAAATACATGTTAATGAAAGAAAATGAATAAAGAAATTTAAGAAGTTCTACGCTCATTCGCTGATGAAGCCACATCAGACTTTCTAAAATGATCAAGATGTGATACATATATATAATATGCACCAATTTCTCAAGCTGATTGTTATTATTAGGTACTGCAAATACATAATGATAAGAATAATTTAGTAAAAAGTCAGAAGCTTTCTAAACACAATCATTTCCACACTGCCTTTGGAAAGCCTAAACTGGAAGTGATGGCAGCACAGTCGCAGCCTCGGGGTTGGAAAGTTGTAAAGCAACATTCAGCCAGGTAGGCTGCTGGGGTTTTTTTTGTTTTGTTTTGTTTTGTTTTGTTTTGTTGTCTTGAGACAGGCTCTCGCTCTGCAGCCCAGGCTGGTCCTGAACTCAGGATGGATCCCAGGCTGGCCTTGGACTCACAGCAATCCTCCTGCCTCAGCCTCCTAAGTGCTGGGGTTAAAGGCCTGCACCCCCATACGCAACTTTTGTGACGCTGGGAATCCAACTCTGGTACTTACTGCTTAACATAGCGCTTACTAGGCAAGTGTTTTAACCACTGACCCATTCCTCCAGCCCCCAAATTTTTTAAAAGAAATATATTGTGGGGAAATAAATATACCCAAACGTAAGCCATAAAATATTTTTAGTCCTTTCAAAAAATTAAAAATAAAAAATCACTTCAGGGCTGTGAGCACAGCTCAATAGCTAGAGCGCTTGCCTGGCAAGCACAGTGCCCTTAGTTTGATTCCCTGGCACCACATAAAATGAGAGTGGTGTCTCCATCCTGTAATCCTGGCACTTGGGAGGCTGAGGCAGGAGGATTGCCGTGAGTTTTAGGCCGCCCTGGAATATACATAGTGAGCTCAGGACAAAGCTGGACTGCTGAGTGAGCCTCTGTCCTGAAAAAAAAAAAGAAGGAACAAGACTCGCTGGAAACAGAGTGCACGTTCTGCAAGCCTGGGCTGCTGCTGCCACCGCTGTCCCCTCCATCTGCGGACCCATGGCAGCAGGCCGGCCCGCTGCCCACCAGGCCTGGTACTGCCCGCAGCTGCCCCCTGGCCCCTCGGGCGCCCCGATGGCCTACCGTCTTTGCCAGCTCCTGAAGGCGAGCTAGGTCACTGGCCTTCGCAGCCTGCAGAGCGTTTAGTTCATTCTGTTTCGTTTCTGTGTCCTTATCAAACTTCTCCATCCAGAACTCTAGCTTTTCTTCAAGTTTCTGTTTAGGAAGAACATTAAAACGTGGCTTCCAGGCTGGCGCAAAGGGCCCAGGCGTCAGAGTGCAGGCCTCCTGAGTGCACAGCCCCGGTGCGGTTCCCCAGCCCCATGCAGGTGGGACGTGGTGGTACTCTTGTGGATCCAAGCACTCCATGGGGAGGCTGAGGTAGGAGGATTGCCATGAGTTCTAGGCCAGCCTGTGCTAGCTACGTGGTGAATTCAGGACCAGCCTGCACTACACAGTGAGACTGTGTCAAAAAAGAAAAAAAGAAAAAGAAAAACTTCCGCCAGACACAAAACAGTATAGACCTTATGGTGCCATTTGTACAAGGCTGGAGAGCAAGGCGTTTCTCTTACAGTGGAGAAGTCAAGGCGGCAGTGATCGCCGGGGGCAGTGGGCAGCGGGCAGCGGGTCGGGAACAGGGGAGAGGAAAACCCCAGGACACTGATGTTGTCTCTGCCTTCTGGGCTGGGGTCACACTGCTGGTTACCTAAGTGTCACTCAAACTGTACCCTCAAGAGCCAGGCACAGTGGCACAGGCCTGTAATCCCAGCACTCTGGGAAGCTGAGGCAGGAGGATTCCAAGTTCAAGTCCAGCCTGAACAATTTAACATAGCAAAAACCTTGTCTCAAAATAAAAATTTTTCTTAAAAAGGCTGGGATGTAGCTTGGTGATAACTACCTCTGGGCCCAGTCCCCTATGAGACGCACTCTCACCCCCCCCCCCCCCCCACAGCTATGAACTGTATAGACTGCAACTGAAGAAAAAAAACAATGCAAAAATAAAACAGATTTGACAGTATCTAAAGTTTAAAAATTAGACTTCACTAGGCCTGCAGCATATGATCACTATAATCTCAGCACTCTAGGAGGCTGAGGCAGGAGGATCACAAGTTGGGAGCTCAGCCTGGGTTGGATCCTGAGGCTAATCCAATGAGAGCGAAATACATTTAAAAAAATAATAAAGCCAGGCTTGGTGGCACACGCCTATAATCCCAGCACTCAGGAGGCCGAGGTAGGAGGATTGCTGTAAGTTCAAGGCCAGCCTGAACTACAGAGAGACCCTGTCTCTAAATCAATCAATCAATCAATGAAATCTCCATAAATGAGAAAAAAAGCTACCTCATAACATTGAGTATTCATTGATTTTTTCCCCATTTTATTGATGTCATTGATTTTTTAAAAAAACTTGTAAGTTTACAGAGTTAACCTCATAGAGGCCTCAAGAGGGTCCGTCCCACCACCACCCCTCCGGGCTGCTTCCCTCCTGCTCAAGGGAACGGCTGGCTGGCAGGGGCTGTGTGGGGCCCTCAGTGACGCAGGTTCACAAAATGTCTTACTAACACCACAGCAGGAGAATGTTTGCTTGTCAAACACATTATGACCAAGTAAGTCTGAGTCCCACAACTTAAATATTCTTCAAGGACTGGGGGCACAGATCAGTGCTTAGCGCAGCTCCTTAGTATACCAGTGCGAGGCCCTGGGTTCAATTCCCCAGCACCACATAAAAATTAGCTGGGGGGCTGGAGGAGTGGCACAGCAATTAAAGCACTCGCCTTGCAAGCACAAGGCCCCGAGTTTGTTTCCCCAGCTCCACATAGGACAGGCATGGTGACGCATGCCTATAATCTAGCACACAGGAGGCTGAGACAGGAGGACTGCCATGAGTTTGAGGCCAGCCTGGGCTACATAGTGAGGTAAGGACCAGGCAAGACTACAGAGGGAGACCCTGTCTCAAAAATAATTAATAAAAATAAAAAATAAATTGGCCTGGGGATATAGCTCAGTGTTCAACCAAAGCTCCGCATTCAACCCCAGTACCACAAAATCCAAACAAACAAACCCACTTGGATGGCTAACTTAAAAAAGCACGAGCTGTGGGCCAGTTGTAAGGTTCTTAGCACTCTGGTTGAATTCCCTTTCCTTTAAGAAAAACTCTATTCTCCTCAGCATCTTATAAGTGGAATTTTTTAAAGATCAGAAGAGGTCTGGAGGAATAGCACAGCGGTGAAAGCGCTTGCCTTGCAAGCTGAAGGGCCTGTGTTTGATTCCCCAGCACCACATAAAGCAGAGTGTGGTGGCCCATGCCTTTAGTCCCAGCACTCAGGAGGCTGAGGCAGGCAGATTGTCCCGAGTCCAATGCCAGCCTGGGCTACAGGAGTGAGTTCAGGGCCCGGCCTATAGAGGGAAACCCTGTCTCAAAAAAAAAAAAAAAAAAAAAAAAAGATCAGAAAATAGAAAAGTTGATGTAACTTACCTGTTGCTCCTTTCTAAGGAACACCTCAATCTCCATGTGAATCCGGTTTTCCTCCTCCGTTCTCATCCTGAGTTTCTGTAGGAGAACCAAATGCCAGGACTCAGGCTGCAAGGCTGGGGATCGGAAGCTCTCAGGTGACGGGTGGCTGTGGGGAGCACCAGGCCACCTCCGCGTACGCTCACCAAGGCTGCAGGCTCTCACCGCGCTGGGTGAGGGCCAGGGCCCCAGAAGGATCACCCTGGGCACCTGGAGACTGGTGTTAATCTAAGGAGACAAACGGCACTTCAAAGGAACAAGGTTCTCAGGTCAGGCCCGGGAGAGGGGAATGTGGTGTGTGCCAGGGTGCCCACCTGCTGGCTATACTTTTTCCTTTTTCCTTTTTTTTTTTTTTTTTTTTTTTGAGTAGTGTTAGGAATTGAACCCCCAAGGGCCTCAGCACCGAGTTATTCCCCACCCCTTTTGTTATTCTTTTCTTTTTTCAAAACACTCTTACAAAGCTGGGAAATTGGGGTTGGAAGCACAGCCAGATGGTTAGAGCACTTGCCCAGCAAGCACAAGGCCCTGGGCTCAGCTCCCAGCATCACGTAAGCCGGGCGTGGTTGCACACCTGTAATCTCAGCACGTGGGAGGCTGAGGCAGGACTGTGCATGTATTCAAGGCCAGCTGGGATCACACAGTGAATTCAGGACCAGCCAGGACCACAGGGTGAGACCTGCTTTTAAAAAAAAAAGCTAGGAAATTACGCAGGCTGACCTCTAACGTGCAGTCCTCCTGTCTCAGCTTCCCAGAGTGCTGGATTCATCGGGCGGGACACCACAACTGGCATTGTTTTTCCCTCTGGTTCTAGGCCTTGAACCCAGGCCTTGTACTGAGCGCCACCTCCAGTCCTTTTCTTTTTATTTATTAGTGGTTTATTTTGCAGTACTGGGGTTCAAACCAAGGCCTCTGCACAGTGCTAGCTCCCAGCCCCGCCGCTAGGTTGCCCAATGAAGGCTTGAACCTGCAACCGGCCTGATTCCGCTCACCGAAGCGGGCTCCTTCTGGGGCCTCCTCTTCCCCTGGAGTTCGGGGTGGACCCTCATCTCCACCGATCGCGTGTGGGTAAGGGGAGAGTAGAAGGCGCCCAGGAGGAGCCGCGGGAAGAGGAACACGTGAGCAGCCGGGCTGGAGTCCAGCTGCTGGAGAGGCCGAGTCAGGAGGGCTTCTTGGGCCAAGTACTTTGAAGCAGGTCTGGGCCACGTGGCAAGAATCTACCCGCCCTTCCGCCTCCACCATTACCGCCGTCTCCTCCCCGCCAGGAAGAAAAAAATTATGTGACCAAGAGATTACAACTAATTCCAAAGTGGTTAAGCGGGAGACACAGGCTCTTAGGGCCGTAACCTCTGCGCGTGGTGCTAACGTCATTTCAGGCTCGGATTGTCACGCGAGGATGGGAGGGGGTGGCGCCTGCCCCCGCCGGCGCCTCAGTGGAGCGCGTGTAGCCGGGCCTTCTCTGGGGCGCTCCGCCCCCGGCCCCCGCACACGCGTCGCTCCCTCCCGAGGCGGCGGTACCTCGATCTCCTCCAGCAACTGCTCCTCGGTCTTGCTGCACTTGTTCTGGGTCTGGGCGATCTGCAGCTCCGCGTTCTGCTTCATGTACTGATTCTCCATGTTGGCTTTGGCCTTCATCTCTTGTAGCTGGTCCCTGAGGTGAGCAATATATTCGTTCCGGCTCTGCAGAGGAAAGCCCACACTTCTAAATTTAAAAACTGATATAAGTAAGTACCTTCCCAAGTTAGTAAATCCACTCTGCCAGGCCTAGTGGTGCAGGCCTGTAATCTGGGCACTCTGGGAGGCAGAGGCAGGAGGATCAGAAGGTGGAGTGCTGCCTGGGCAACCTAGTGACTTGGCCAGACTCTTATCAAAAAAAAATAAAAATGAAGCCAGGCGTGGTGGTGCACATCTGTAATCCCAGCACTCAGGAGGCTGAGGCAGGAGGATTGCTGTGAGTCCAAGGCCAGCCTCGGCTACACAGTGAGCTCAGGACCAGCCTGGTCTGGGGGAAACCTACTCAAGACCCCTCCCAGACAGTCCTTTGTTTCTAGAAAAGACCTGTTCTACCTATTCTAAAAAGAAACAACGGGCTGGGGGTAGAGCTCAGTATGATGCCCTCGGCTCTGTCTTCAGCCTTGAAAAAAATTCCGCCTCCATCTGGTGTGGCCGTGTGCCTTTATAAGTCAGTAAGAAGCTGGAGCTAGCTCTCTGCGTGGCTGACGGAAGCGTTCCAGCTCCCGACAGTCGTGGGCAGCGCCACGGCGAATGGAAGTTTGCAAGGAGCACCAGGGCGGGGCTGTGGGGTCTCCGAGGCACCTGTCCCATCACTGCTTCAGGGGCCAGCTCACACAGGATATTTTTTTTTTGAGACAGGGTCTCGCTCTGTAGTCCAGTTTGCTCCTGATCTCATTATGAAGCTCAGGCTGGCCTTGAACACGGCAATCGTCCTGCCTCAGCTTCCTGCCTGCTGGGGTTACAGGTGTGCGCCGCCATAGCGGGTTTATGTGATGCTGGAGAACAGAGCCCAGGGCCTTGCCCGGGGTGCTAGGCATGCACTCTAACTGCTGTGCTATAACCCCAGCTGGCAATTTTATTTCCTTTCATTACATTTTGCAATAGTGGGATTGAACACAGGGCCTTCACTTTGAGACCCATTCTCAGCCCCTTTTTACTGCTTATAGGAGACAGGAGACAGGGTTTTGCTAAGCTGCTAAACTGCCCACGCTGGGCTCCAACCTGCAATTCTCCTGTCTCCAAAAGCGCTGTGATTACAGGCCTGCACCACCATCTCCGTGTGCACTGAAACACCCATCTGGGCTGGCCCCGACTGGGCACTGAGTGGCCAGAGCTCCTGGCCTCCAGCTGCCGAGTATCTCTTGAGAGCGGAGAGGTTAAGAGGAAGTAAATATGGGTAAACTGATTGAAATTGTAAAAAATGACAGAAAAGAACAAGAGTATAGAAGAGAGAGAGCTAGGGAGACCTGGTCAGGTGGGCGGGTCTGAGAAGGCTCTGTGGGGATGTAGGAGTTCTCCAGGCACTCGGGTGCTAAGCTGTCCACCACATGAAAAAGGAGGTCGACAGGAATTCCAGAAATAAGGAAAAGTGGATGCCAAGTGCTGGGGCAGGGGACGGAAGGCGGGGTGAGAGGTGCGGGGCCGAGATGGAGCCAGGCAGGGGGGGCGCGGGCAGGACTCCAGGAGGCTGAGGCAGGAGGATCACAAGTTCCAATCAACTCTCTAGTTCCTCTCTTCTCAACAGAAAGGCAGCTGGGAGAAGCACCTATCTTCCCGAGTCAACGTCCGCAAGCTTGAGAAAGCTGGCTCCCACGCGGAGGCTGCAGCCCGGGCCCTTAGGCGCTGCCCAGGTGGCTCTTACCTGCTCTTCGGCTTGTCGTTCTTTTTTAACACTAATTAGTTGTTTCTGAAGAGATTTGATCTTTCGTCTTCCTTCTTCCTCCCTGTAGAGAAAAGAGTGACTGGCCGGCACAGCGAGGCTGCTCAAACCTTCGGGAGCTAAAGATCCCCGAACAGCAAGGCGCCAGCGATTCCGACCCTGCAAGCCTGGTACCCGGCGTGGACTTCACTTCTCCAGCGAGTCCCCGGGCGGCCCCATGGTGCCGGGCAGTGGGGCGCATCTGCAGCAAAGGAGTCTCCAACCCCTTGATCACGGACCCCTACTGCGCTGGGAGGGCCGGGCTGCACCAGCAAGCGCGGAGCAGCATGAAGCCCCGCCTCCTGTCAGCTTGCTCCTCTCCGGTTGGCTCGGAGGTGGCTGCGGAGCTTCGCTCTCCAGCCCCTCCTGCTCTGCTGCCTACCAAGTACACCTGCTCCCCGCGGCCGGGTCTGCAGGAGACCGGGCTTCCACTACCCCAGTCCCCGGGCTCAAAAAGGCTGGAAACCACCAGAAGAGACTGGTTTAGCTGGACATGGTGGTACGCTCTAGGAGGCTGAGGCAGGAGGATCTCAGAAGGTGTGTAGACAGCTAGGGATAAAGCGCCCCACAAGGAATTTCATGGTTGCTGGCTGTAGCATGTAACCTGCAAGCAACCTTAAGGCAAGAAGCAGCCTTGGAATTATTATTATTGCTACTACTGAAACAGGGTCTCGCTCCGTAGTCCAGGCTGGTCCTGAACTCACTATGGAGCCCAGGCTGGCCTGGAATTCACGACAATCCTGCCTCAGTCTCCCAAGTGCTGAGATTACAGGTGTGCACCACCACACCTTGTTTATGTGGTGCTGGGGAATCGAACCCAGGGCCTTGGGCTTGCTAGGCAGGTGCTCTAACTGCTCTGCTAGTCCTGCTGCCCTCACCTAGAGCTATTAACAGTGTAAATGGTAGGTAGTCTCAAAAACAATAGGGTAAAAGATCTCAAGGGTGGAGGGCCTTAGAAACAGCCTTAGTGACAGGGCTGCTACGTAAAATTACTTTTTACCCAGGAAACACAGCCACAGTGGCAGCCTTCACCGGGACCCCTTCTGTTCAGCGAAAGCGTTCACCTCTCTGCTCTTCACCCCTCTGTCCTCATAGATAAACTACCCACTTTGTAAGCCGTCTCTTTTGTCCACGATTTCATTCTTGGTCTTCATGAGACATGAACCTGGCCTCAGCACCAGACATGCAAGCCCCGCCTGGAGACTTGGTGACTTACTGAGACCTTGGCTCAAATAAAGGGCCATGGACGTAGCTCGGTATGAAGACCCTAGGTTTAGTCCTGAATGCTATGAGATACAGAGACAGAGATTTGTTTCAGTAAAGTGGAAGGAGACTTCCTGGCTTACCAGTGCTGATCTAAAACACACATAAGGGGCTGGAGGAGTAGCACAGCAGCAAGCTGTAGGCCCCGAGCTCTATTCCCCAGCAGCACACGAGCCAGGCGCGGTGGCACATGCTTGTATTCCCAGCACTCAGAGGCCAAGGCCGAAGAATGAGCAAGTGTTCAAGGCCAGCCTGTACTACAGAGCACGACCCTGTCTCAAAAACAAAGTCTAGCGATTTAAATAAATAAAACAAAGCGGCAAAGCCACAGATGCGCAGGGCGGGGCAAGCCACCTGTGCCCCTGACCTGGCAATGATGTCACAGAAGCGCGTGTTTTTCTCCCTCTCTTCGCTCAGTGTCTGCAGCAGGCTGGAGAACGTGCCCGAGTCCAGCAGCTCCTGCATGGCTCTGTCAGTCACGTCACTGAAAAACTGCCTGGAGGGACAGACACAAAATAAGTCAGTAAGATACGTGGTATGACTGAAATGTTTAAATTCTTTAAAAAAAATTTTTTTTGAGACAGGGTCTCACTGTGTAGCCCAGGCTGGTCCTGAACTCACTATGGAGCCCAGGCTGGCCTTGGACTCACGGTGATCCTCCTGTCTCAGCCTCCTGAGTGCTGGGATTACGGGCATGCGCCCGGCTTCATTTTTTTTTATATATACAGTCTGGCTAAATTACAAAGTTGTCCGACCTTCCTGCCTCAGCTCCCAGAGTGCTGGGATCACAGTCCTGTGCTATTGTGCTTTTATTGTTTTGGTTTCCTTTTGTGGGGGGTTCTTGGTAGTAGGGATGAACCCACAGCCTTTGCACAGAACTACATCCTCAGACCCCCTTTTTATGTTTAGTAGGAGTCAGCCTCCTTGGGCTTTTATTTTGTCCAGGTTGACTTCAAACTTGCCGCCTGCCTGCCTCGGCCTCCCAGATTGCGGGGTTTACAGACGTGCGCTGCCAGGCTCAGCTCTGGCTTTGTTCCCGCCATCCCCTCTCAGCCTGAGCCGTCCCACGACGACACGTGGAAAGGACATGAACTAGTTTGGGCCGTGTGTACACAGGACCAGACCGATTTAGTAAGTCACTATCCTTGATTAGTGGCTAGTGTACGGGTTGGCAAACTGTAAAGGACAAGGAATATACAGTTTTGGCTTTGCAGGCCATAGCTTTGTCTCACAACCACTCAGCTCTGTGGTTAGAGGAGGTTGATTCTGGCTCACAGGTTCAGTCTGACTGACTGGCACCCAGCCAAAAAGGGCAAAATAGAAGGGCACCGCGGAGGACAGCGGCTCAGCCCCGGGCAGCCAGCAGAGGTGGGCGGCACCAGGACGGGGACACACCCGCTCAGGTCCCGCCCCGGTCGGCCGGCCCCGCCTCCTAGCGCAGGCAACCCTGAACTGAGCACTGCTGGGCCGGCTCGGCCGGGCGCGGGCCCCAGGGGCCGCTCCGTCAATCCGCTATCGGGAAGGACAGCGCCGCCCGCGTCCCACTCTCCTCACCTGTCACTCTGCATTTTCTTAAGGCTCTCCAAGGTCATCAGGGTCAGTCGCCGGGGGGTTTTCGGGCGCAGCTCCTGCCCTCTGCCCTTTGCTTCTGGTGATGGGGTTCCTTCCTTAAATGGGACAGGAGCAGGTATTTGCCTCGCCGTTGAGAGCCTCGCAGCTTTTTCCGGGCTACCAGTTTTCTAAAAATTAATATTGAGAAAGATTTTGTTTGAACTGGAGACGCAGTGTTCCCGAGGAAGAGGGTCTTGCCTTTTCAGCCTTATTTTCTCGCGCTTGCACTGTACCCTCGCCCGCGTCCTGCCCTCTCCGCCCTGAGGCTGGGGCCGCAGCCAGTGCTCGGGCACAACTTTATTTTTTACCCCCACACTGGCTGTCAAACCCACGATACTCTGTCGCTAAGCTACATCCTCAGCTGTCTTTTATTTATTTATTTATTTATTTATTTATTTATTTATTTTGAGACAGGGTCTCGTTCTGTAAGCCAGGCTGGTCCTGAACTCACTGTGGAGCCGAGGCGGGCCTCGGACTCACAGCAATCCTCGTGCCTCAGCTTCCAAGGGCAGGGAGTACAGGTGTGTACCACCATGTCCCGCGTATGTGGTGCTGGGGAATCGAACTCGGGTACTTAGTGCTTGACTTGGCGCTTGCTAGGCAAGTGCTTTAACTGCTGAGCCATTCCTCCAGGCCCCGCAGCCATTTCTTTAAAAAAAAAATTAAAATTAAAAAATAAAGCTGGGTTGGTGGTGCACACCTTTTATCTCAGCACTCAGGAGACTGAGGCAGGAGAATTGCAAGTTTGAGCCCACTCTGGGCAATTTAGCAATTTAGTGAGACCCTGTCTCACATAAATACTAAAAAGGGAACTGGGAACAAAGGCCTTGTGTTTAATCACCAGTACAGAAAAATAAATAAAAATAAGAAACAAAATGAACTGGGGATATAACTCAGCGCAAAGGCCTCAGTCCCCAGCACTCATTATCCAAAACACAAAGTTTAAAAACATTCACGAAGTCTTTGCTCCCTGCTAAAGTAAGCTTTTTAATAACTCAGTGGTACTCAGAGATCCAAAACATCCTTCAAATGCAACAGCTGGCACAGGGCCGTCAGACACACGCGACCAGGGTTGCACTCAGTGGGCAAGGGGCCCTGTGGGCTGAGGCACCTGGTGGGAGTCCTGCTGGGCCCCCTGGCAAGCTGTCCATGCAGCACCCCTGTGACACAGCCGGCTGGGCGGGTTCCGGGCTGATTCGACCCCGATCCTCTACAGTAGCTTCGCCTTGTGCTCTATTCCCCAGGGCTGGTTCTAGAGCCCTGCCCGTATGCACGTTTCCGTTTTTAATGATGCCCTGCTGGGGCTGGTGGAATGGCTTAGCAGTTAATAGAGCTTGCATAGCAAGGGCTAAGTGCTGAGTACCCGAGTTCAATTCCCCAGCACCACATAAGCTGGGTGTGGTGGCGCACGCCTGTAATCCCAGCACTCAGAAGACTGAGGCAGAAGGCTTGCTTTGAGTCCAAGGCCAGCCTGGGCTCCATAGTAAGTTTCAACTGGACCAGCCTGGAATGCAGAGCGAGACCCTGTCTTGACAACAACAAAAAAGATGCCCAGGATGGACTCACAGTTTTCCTGCCTCAACCTTCCAGACTGCCAGAGTGCCTGGCGGTACCACCCGTTTCAACCCCACCTGTGCGCTGGACAACTCTGGCCCTGGCACTCCATCCAGGAAGAGCACAGATGTCAAGTTCAGGGGCACGGGTCCCACCAGTGATGGCGGGGTTCACAGGATGGCAGAGCCGCCCTGGCCGGGGTGGGGGGGTCTGTACCAGGCTGCCGCTTTGTTTCCTTTCGTACTGAATTGGCATGATGTAGCTCAGGATGGAGAGCTGGTCAGTGGTGTCTTCCAGCACCGCCAAGATCATCAGCACATCCACGAGGGACAGAGGCGTCACGAGCTGCGGGGCGGTCTGAGCTGCCGACTCATGAGCTGTTTCTTTCTCTTTCTCGGCACGGGGTGGGTCGCCAGTCACCTCCACAGACGAAGCTTGGGGAATAGGCGAGTCTTCCGGCCTCTCTCTAAGGAGAGAATGAGAAAAAAAGAGTTGAGTCAGTGTTTAAATATTAAGCCCACAGCCGCGGATGGGCACAGGCCTGTTATTTATCTTAGCACTCTAGGAGGCTGAGACAGGAGGATTGTTAAGTTCAAATCCAGCTTGGGTTACTTAGCAACTTAACAAAACCCAGGGTTGACGCTGGAGGCATAGCTCAGTGGTTAAAGCACTTGCCTAGCAAGAGCAAGGCCCTGGGTTCAGTTCCCCAGCACCACCAAAACCAGCTGTGGTGGTGTATGCCTATAATGGAGGAAGCTGAGACAGGAGGATCACCGTGAGGTTGAGGCCACCCTGGGCTCCCTAGTAAGTTCAGAACCATCTTGGACTACAGAGATCCTGTCTCAAAAACAAAACCAAACAAAACAACCAGAACCAAAATACAAAAATACACTGGGCCTGGTGATACAGGCCTCTAATTCCAGCACTCTGACAGAGGCAAGAGAATCACAAGTTCAAGTCCAGCCTGGGCGATTAGCAATTTGGTGAGGCCCCGACTTGAAATCAAAAATAATGGTCTGGGATGTAGCTTCGTGCAAAGGCCCTGGACTCAATCTCTAAGACCAGTAATAAATAAATAAACAAATGGCTAGGGATATAGCTCATATAGCTCAGTATGAAGGCCCCAGCTTCCATCCCCAGCACCACAAAAAGATAAAAATAAATAAATAAAAACAGAGGGTGACGTTCAGATTGGCTTATGGCATATAACATAACATAAATCCAAGTGGAAAGGCAAGAGTGTGCATGGGGTTCTGCCAAATACCATTGACCTTGACTCACTAGAGGCAAGCAGCTTACTGGCTAACATGTTTCCCTTGCCGGTTATAGCAGTGCACGCCTGTAACCCTAGCTACTCAGGAGGCTGAGGCAGGAAGATCACTACCCAGAAGCCAGCCTGGGAAACTTAGCAAGACCTTGTCTCAAAAATTAAGTTTAAAATAAAAGGCTGGGAATGTAGCTCATCGGTAGCAAGTTAGCCTAGCATGCTTGAGGCCCACGGTTCAATCCCTACCCCTACAAGTTGGGGAAAAACAAAAGAATATGTGACCTGTGCTATTTGGCTATGCTTAATTTGAATCTGATTAAAAATTCACTTTGCTCTCAAGCAACATCTTTTCTTTCTTATGTTCATTTGTTCATTGTTTTTTGAGACAGGGTCTCACTCTAATCCAGAATGGTCCTGAATTCAGTATGTGGCCCAGACTGGGCTCAAATTTACGGCTATCCTGTCTCAGCCTCTCAGTGCTGCAGGTATGTGCCACCACGCCTGTCTTATATGGTGCTAGGGAGTTGAACCCAGGGCTGTGTGCTTGCTAGGCAGGCAGTGTAACCACTGAGATCCCCTCCACCCTTATTTATTTATTATTTAGTGGTGCTTGAGACTGAACCCCAGCCTTCATACTCAACTGTGTCCCCAGGGGGTCTTTATTGAGAAACAAATGACAGAGGGGTAAAAGCCCCCACTATCTAGAATGGGGTCCGAAGTGTGCAGCCCCCATTTGTTTGTTTTTATTTTAGTGAGGCAGAGTCTCACGAAATTGCCCAGACTGGGCTGGAATTTGTGATCCTCCTGCCTCAGCTTCTGAGCGTGTTGGGATTCCAGGTATGTGCCCAGCTCTCAATGTTTATGTTTTAAGTCACTAAATAAAGGGACATATCAATATGCCCAAGTACAGATGACTCGATAAAGAAGATATGGTATATATACACCATGGAAAATAAGAGTCATTTCTAGGAAAATGGATGCACCTGGAGACCATGATGCTCAGCAAAATGAATCAGATGCAGAAAGTTAAATATCATATAGTTTCTCTAATATGAAAAAAAGTAAGCGATATGAGGCTGAAGGAATGGCTCAGTGTTTAAAGCACTTGTCTAGCAAGTGCTAAGTACCCAAGTTCAATTCCCCAGCAGCACATAAACTGGGCATGGTAGCTCACACCTGTAATCCCAGCACTAGGGAGCCTGAGACAGACAGACTGTCTAGAGTCCAAGGTCAGCCTGGACTACGTACTGAGTTCGGGACCATTGTGGACTACACAGAGTGAGACCCAGCCTCAAAGAAAATAGTAAGAGATATGGAAGAAAGTAAGGAGACGGATTTTGTGGAAAGGAAAGAGGGGAGGGGAAAGGGATCTGATATGTAAATAAAAAACAGGGCAATTTAGCACTTTGGTGAGACCCTGCCTTGAAATCAAACACTGGAGGAATAGCACAGCGGTTAAGATGCTTGCCTATCAAGCACAAGGCTCTACATTCGATTTCCCAGCACCACCTAAACTGGGCATGGTGGCACATGCCTATAATCCTATCACTCTGGAGCCTGAGGCAGGAGGATTGCCATGAGTTCAAGGCCAGCTTGGGCTACATAGTGAGCTTAAGATCAGCCTGAACTACCAAAGCGAGACCCTGCCTCAAAAAAGGGGCTGGGGGTCTGGAGGAATGGCTCAGCGGTTAAAGCGCTTGCCTAGCAAGCGCTAAGTACCCTACTTCAACTCCCCAGCACCACATAAGCTGGGCATGGTGGTGCACACCTGTAATCCCAGCACTCAGGAGGCTGAGACAGGAGGATTGCAGTGAGTCCAAGGGCAACCTGGGCTCTGAAGTAAGTTCAAGACCAGCCTGGGCTACAGAGCGAGACCCTGCCTCAAAAATAAATAAATAAATAAATAAATAAATGTTACGGGGCATTTGTTACCCAGCAATGGATAAATAATACACTGAAATTTAACAAAAGCATAATTAACCATAAATGTATATACAAAATAAAGCGTGATGGTGAACATACCTTTCCATTCTTCTTTATTTTTGTTACCCTCCACCGTGTGTTTTCAACCTCACAACCTGCAGTCACCTAAAATGAAAGCACTGAAATCAGCTTACAGGAGGGCTAATGGTGTTTCCCTCACTTCCTCCTCCTCCTCTTCTCTATAATGAGGAGCAAATACAGGGCCTTCACACTGAGCTACCGCTCAGCCCTCTTTTTTTTATTTTGAAACTGTTTTGCTAAATTGCTAGCTGGTCTGGCCCAAGGGACTGGAGGAATAGCTCAGTGGTTAAAGCACCTGCGTAGAAAGCACAAGGCACTGAGTTTGATTCCCCAGCACCATTTAAACCAGGCGTGGTGGTGCATGCCTGTAATCCGAGCACTTAGGAGGCTGAGGACAGGAGGATTAGCACGAGTTTGAGGCCAGCCTGGGCTACATAGTGAGTTCAGGACCAGCCAGCCTGCACTACAGAGTGAGACCCTGTCTTAGAGCAGGCTGGGCTCAGACTTGCGATCCTCCTTGCTCAGCCTCCCAGAGTGTTGGGATGACAGGCGTGTACCACAATACCTGGCCATGTTCCAGTTTTTTTCTGTGCCCTTTCACTAAGAAAAAAAGAATCAGAAGCCTGTGTCACATTCCTGCGTTTTGCTTAGCAGCACCAGAGCTGAACAAACCACTGCTGCCGAGGGATGCAGCCAGCTTCCTTTTCGGTCCACTGCAAAGAACTGAAGAAAATTAGAACTCCCAAAATAAAAGACCCTGTTAAAAAAAAAAAAAAAAGTTCTCCGGACAGTTCTCGGCATACTTCCGAAGGGCCAGTGGATACATGAAAAAATGTTCAGCATCATCAGCCACCAGAGAAGTGCAAATCAAAGCAACTCAGGATTCCTTCTGACTCCAGTAAGAACGGCTGCTATCGCCAAGTCAAAAACGATACAGCCTGATGTCCTCGTTACTTGCTTGTTGTGACACAATGCCCAGTAGCCACAACTTACGGGAGGAAAGATCTACCTTAGCTCACAGTTTCAGAAGGCTGCACGCAGCCTGGGACATGCATGCAGACTGGGTCAACCACTAAGGAAAGGCGCATGGAGATTCCTCAAAAAACTGAAAATCCGTATCTCTTTTTTTGTTTGAGACCGGATCTCGCCCTGCTGCCCAGGCTGGTCCTGAACTCACTATGGAGGCCACGATGACCTTGCACTCTCGGCAGTCCTCCTGCCTCAGCCTCCCGAGTGCTGGGATTACACCACCACGCCGGCCTATCGAATTCATTTCTAGAAAGTCGAGGGAAGAAGTAGCGAAGGAGGGAAAGGCAGAGAGAGAAACTCCTCCTGCCTTCGGGCTCCGGGGTCGTCTCTTCCGTCTAGGGGACGATCTGACGGCCTCTGTTTGCCCTACTCCGTTGCTCACAGACCGGTGTTAGAAACCCCAGGGGCGGTTGGGCGTGCGCGGGCGTCCCCTAGCTCCCTAGTCCCCTTTACTTTCCTGACGGGTCCTAACGACACCGCCCCCAGGTTGAAGCGCTGCTATAGCAACGCGGGTTTTTCCGTAGGGGCGGGGGAAGAGGGACCTTCCGCTTCCACCTTAGCTGTCTACTGTTTGCCTCCCTCTGTTCCCAAATAATATAGATAGTAACAACGGGGAAAGAACTTCGGAAAAGAATTGTAAAACTACTTTTGAATGTGATTTTTTTTCAGTCGAAACTCGATTTCTGAAGTTTTTTTCCGGCGTTCGTGCAAGACGCCTATATGTGGGCGTGGCGGAGAAGCGCTTCTCCCACAAGGCTGCGCGGGGGCCTGGCTGCTCTCTTTCCGCCATCTTGCAGCCTGCGGAGGTGAGTACCGTGCTGGTCGCTGGATTTGGGGGCCAGATAACTTGGGTGGGTTCGTTTTTCTACGGCGGCAAGCACCTCGTGCGTGTCGGAGACTCTGCCAGACATGGATTTTTCTGAATTCCACTA
>PVKB01008312.1:0-18280 GCA_004027205.1 Ctenodactylus gundi | reverse complement strand
GCGTCCAACCAGTGTTTCTGGTTAGGAAGCTCTAGGGCTTTACCTCCTCCCCTACAAAAGGATCATTACAGAAGAAAAAAGAGGGAAAAGCAACATGCCCTGACCTGCAGTGGGGACAAAGGCTTTCCTCCAGGGAAATCTGTCCAGCAGAGCCTGGTCATCAGCCTAGCAGCAGAAAAACAAAGGCAGACCAGTCCTGAGGAGGAGCACGACTTGGGTGTTCCCCTTCACGTACTGCTCGACAGTCCCCTTGCCTCACAAGGTGAGCCGGGGGCTCGATTTCCCTTTTCTCCTAAATCTGACACAGTGAGCTACTGGAATTGTGGCTCCACCAGCACCCATAAGGCTGCTACCGCCTTGAACAACGGTCTGGAGACATGAAGAGCTCTCAAAATATCATAGAAAAAAGAAAAGGGCCACAATTTTATTGCCTTGCAACAAATAAGTTTAATTTTCTCACGTAAACTGTAAAACACAGTGCTTACACTTGGTACTTTTTCCTTAAAAGTTTTAATATTTTGTGTTCTACTGTTTTATAAAGGTATACCATCCTTAAATTCTCATGAATGTTTTTCTTGTAGCTATTTTTTCCTCGTTTTATAGTTTATACTCTCTGCACACAGAAAATTACATTTCCTCATCCCTCATCCCTGTAGCCTTTGCTTGTGTTACATGAAGCCACTTGATTACCTTTAGCTGATCAGCTGCGAATAATAGTAATGTATTATTTCTAGACTATTGTATTGGGTGAGAGATTTTCATGACTCTCTCTGCCATACCACAGTGATCAGTAAAATTTCATATTGTGGAGGCTGTTATTCTCGGTCCCTACAACCATGAGGGCAGAACCTTTTCACCCCAACTTTCACTTAACATGTTGGAAATTTATTATGAGCTAGAAATAATTTTTTACTATGTTAAAGCCACCAATTTTTTGCCCAGAAGAAATTGAGAGGTAGGGCAGGATTATAGGAAATGCAGTCTAGGAAAATCTCCCCTGGTGTGTCCCTCCACCAGACCTCTGGGAGCTGCAGATACCAGTCATTCTCATTACCACCTACAGGGATCCAGGGTGCTTACTTATTTCTCACCTACACTCAACTTGCCCACATTCTCCACAATAAGAAACCAACATCCAAACAGGCTTCTGTTCACCTCCTCAGCATTCTCCCTTGCCCACGACTTTCTGAATCAAAGTGGACAGCAGACACGCCTGTGAAGTGGCAACCACAGCAGAAGACCGGCTCAGCATCCACTGGTTTAGCCACTTGTTTCCATTTTAGGAATTTGCAGGTGGTTCTCACCCTTATCCTGACTTGCAGGGAGCCCAGGACTTGTCCGGTTTCTGGGCCCGAAGCTAACTCGCTTGCAATGTAATGGGGAGCTGGTACCCTAACCTGACTCCTATCCCCTTCTCAAATCCCTCCCTGAAGCGCCCCCCCCCCCGCCCCCGTTGGTCCTAAAGTGAATGAAAGTAGGTCAAGAAGGAGGTATAGAAAGCAATGGGGGAGCTGGAAGAACAGCTCAGCAGTTAAAGCACTTGCCTAGAAAGTGCTCGGTACCTGGTACCTGAGTTCGATTCCCCAGTACCACATAAACTGGGCGTCCGGGTGCATGCCTTTAATTATAGCACTCCCTGAAGCAGGATGATTGCCGTGAGTTTGAGGCTATCCTGGACTACAGAATGAGGCCCTGTCTCAAAAACAAACAATCCTGGGCCCCCTTCATTCCTGCCTTTGCCTAACTTCAGGTACCTTCTGCTCATTCAAATCTCTTCAGATGCAGAGTAAGCAGCAGTCTCCTCCTTTGTGTAATGGCAGGAAACTCACGTGCCTGCCTCCAGGGCAACAGGAGCTGGTGCTTAGGTAGAACAGAAGATTAAGTAGTCAAATAAATTCCTCTACAGTTAAGTCTGTCAGCCTCCTAACTAAACCAGCACATTTTCCCTTCCTCACCCCCCTTGACATGGTTAATCTTTTCTGTCTTTGCGTGAGACACTGAAAGTATACCACTTTCTCTCTAGGAATTTCTACCACCTTTACCAGATTACCAGGGGAGATCAGCCTCTTAGAGTTGATAAACCGTGTCTCCCTTTTTCTGTCCTACTTCCTGGCCTCCTTACCTCTCCTTCCCCAACATCTTAAAATATACCTACCATTGTCCTTCCAGTCCATTCCAAACACTAAAATGGGGCTCAGGAAACTAATCTAGGAATGAAACAGATTTTTAGCAGTTCTTTGCAATGGGGTGTCTGTTCTGTTCCTTGTGGTTATTATTATTATTATTATTACACCCTGTTTGTCAACAGAAAATAGAAAAAAAGCTATTTTCATTTGAGACACATGAGGTGGATAAAAAGTGTGCATGTGGGTAAGCAACTTCAGCCACCTTTTTTGTTGCTCGTTGATAATACAAATCTTGATCCTCTAAGAAGCCACTATTTTCAGAGTTTGAAATGTCCAGAACTGCTGGAATCTACCTTATGAGGGGCCTTTGTATGTCTGTTTGACGCTTTTCCATGAGGTCAGCCATTACGGCTGCATAATCCCATAGTACAAAGACCTTAGATTTTCAAATTTTAAAAGCTTGTCAAAATGTTCTGCTCTTCAAAATTTATATTAATTCAACCTCTGCAATTGTTATATTTCCCAGGTATCTATCATATTTGCATCTCTATTAATCCTTCCAATTGTGGTTGAAAATCTCCTGCTTCTTAGCACCTCAGGGACAGATTCTAGTTGAAGGGTCTAAAATTTGCAATTTCGGGAAACTTTCTTTAAGAAAAAGAATATTATATTAATAGATATGAGCAATGCAGACAATTAGATATAAAGGAATATGTGTTTATAATGACAAACCACAAATTACAGGTTTTTAACAGCTTCTATATACAAAAACATCCCAATTTTCAGAGAAAAAAAAGCTATTTTCTTACCTATTTTGTTATACCTCTGTAATGATTTTTTTCTTCTGCAATTTTTGGCCACAAACTCTTTAATCTTCTCTTCACATGATATGTTTATAATATTATTTTCTCTAAAGAAAAATTTAATATGACTCAATTTTATCATGTTCAATTTTTTAGTATTGACTTTGAAAGGTTCAGCTTTATAATAAGCTCATTTTTGGTGATACACAGATTTTTACTTTGTCAAATTTGAGACCACTATGAACCTCTGTCAAGTTTCTTTCTTATGTGAGTTTAAGATTTCAGAGCAGGGGCTGGAGGAATAGCACAGCAGTTAAAGCACTTGCCTTGCAAGAACAAGGCCCTGAGTTTGATTGCCCAGTACCACATGAAGCTGGGTGTGGTGGCACATGCCTGTAATCCCCTCACTCAGGAGGTTGAGGCAGGAGTATTGCCATGAGTGGAGTCTAAGGCCAGGCTGGGCTACATAGTGAGTTCAGGATCAGTCCGAGCTACAGAGTGAGCCCCTGTCTCAAAAAAAAAAAAAAAAAAGATTTCCAAGCATTTGAAGTTATCTTCTGTAGATATACCCTAAATATTGTGTGTGTGTGTGTGTGTGTGTGTGTGTGTGTGTGTGTGCACTTCAAAGTGTATGTGTGTGTCCAGGATTAGAGGTTGAACCAAGGGCCTTTGCACTGAGCTACATCACTACTTCCCTTTTTATTTTTTTGAGACAGACTCACTAAGTTGCCCAGAAGAATGGACTTGAACTTGCAATCTTCCTGCCTCAGGCTTCCAGAGTTCTGAGGTTATAGGAATGCACCATCTCCTCCTGCCTAGTTTGTTTTCTTTCTTTCTTTCTTTCTTTCTTTCTTTCTTTCTTTCTTTCCTTTCTTTCTTTTGTTTTTCTTTCTTTCTTTTTCATACTGGGAATAGAACCCAGGCCACATGAATGCTAGGCAAGCACTCTACCATTGAGCTACATACTCAGTCCATAATAAATCTTAGATATTCTTAATATACATAAACCAGTTGGATGTCAATTTCTTTACTGTGGTAATATATTTTTAAATTTTATTTTATCTTAGTGTTAGTATTTCATGCCAAATTGCCATGAGATAAAAGTGAACGTACCAATATATATGTGATTCAGCAAAGCCATAGTCAAGGTTGACATGGAAAAAAGGCCAGGAGTCCACTTTTATAAATCACAGGGTCCCTATTCAGAGTAGTGAGAACTAAGACTTAAGAAGGTGTCTTGGAATCAGGTAGAGAAGTGAGGACTACTCAATAAAATGCCATCAAGAGGTTGACAAGAGTCTACCATGCTTCTAAATTGCGTTATAAGATTTGCTGACTGTTTACTAAGCCTATGAAAGGCTACAGAAAACACAACAGTTAGGATCACTAGCATTAAACAAACCTAGCTTGAATCTTAGAGCTTCTACTCACTGTAATTACCCTTATTGATAATTACTTTTTTATACATGGAAGAGACTATAAAATATATGAATACATTATCTAACTAGACCACTAAATTTAACTCCAAATAAGCTCCCTTATTCTAACATTTCCTCACTCATCACAAACTAGGTGAAATAACTGTTGAAAGAGCCAGTAGTCTTACATTGTGATCAAATTCTTTTTTTGTGTGTAATCAAATTCTTGCTTTTGCTAATTTTACAATGAGATATGAGACATAGTTATGGCCCATACATTGCTTTTCTGTTGCCACATAACTAAATGCCACAAACTTATTACCTTAAAATGACACCCATTTATCTGCTTCATTGTTGGGTAAGAAAGCAATCCAGGTGTGGTATGACTACTGAGTTCTCCGCAGGGTCTTGTAAGACTAAAAATCAGTGTGTCAGGCTGCATTTTCATCTGGAACTTGGGGTCCTTTTCCAAGCTTATGTGATTATGGCAGAATTAAGTTCCATGAATAAGGAATGCAGGTTCTACTTCCTCCTGGCTGTCTACATGAGGCCATTCTTAGTCCTAGATATCACTCACATTCCTTGCCACATAGTACCATTCATCTTCAAAACCTATAAGGGAAAATTCTCCCTCACATTGAATTTTAAATCTCTTCCACACTTCAAATATCTCTGAGTTGGGGAAGGACCAGTCCTTTTAATGTCTAACCTGATTAGGTCAGACCTGTCTAGTAGTAACCTCTTAGTTAACTCAATGGTTTGGCATAATTGATTATAGCTGCAAAATTTCTTTTTGCTAAATAAACATAATTGTGGAGTGATATTTTTCCACATTCACAGGTTCGATCTACAACCAAGAATAAGGAATTTCATAAGTGTAAATGCCATTAGAGATTATCTTAGAATTGTCCTTCCACGACCTTTCCTAGAAGCCTTCAACCGGACCTGTACAATCAAAGAGCCCTTGGAGGTTAAGTTTCATGAGCTCCAGGGTGAGTTCACCTCTTCATTTCCTCCAACCACCCAGAGGGGTTATATATATATATATATATATTTCCTCCTATGTAACCATATTCTGCTAATGAGCCCCTAAACCTCACCCATACATAATCATGATTGGCTACTCTAACAGAAATTACATGATACATTCACCAATACAGTTTTTGTTTAATTTTGTGGTCTTGGCATTGAACCCAAGACTTTGCACATGCTTAGCAAGTGTTCCATGACTGAGCTACATCCCAGCGCTGGCCTATACTGTTTTGTTTTCTGCCAATATTTTTAGAATTTAGCTAAATTGGGATGATAGGTCTTCCTTTATCTTGGACACACAATAAAAGGAAGCCATACTGATTTCTTATATATCCACTAGAGTATGTCAGGTTAAGAAAGACACAAATAACAATTACAAAGAGACAGTGCTTCTCTATAAACCTTCAGGATCCCCGTCATTACTGATTGCAGATCAGTAGGCTTTAAGAGTAGATACCAGCTCATGTGGACTGGAATTATTAGAGAAAACTTAAAAATAAGGAAAGGACTAAATTCATCTACTTTATTTCCTGATTTCATCTTGCTGGTTTCTTGCTCTGACAGGTACTCATAGTTAGGGCTCTTTAAAATCCAATCCGAGTCACAAATAATGAGCTTTATCTTCCATTTTTCCTCTGCTTCAGCCAAGATACAACTCAATCAACGTGACCCAAACATACTTTATATGCACCATTTCTCTGTGCCCTTGCTGTGCTGTTCTCCTAGAATGAATAATTCTTCCTGGCCAGGTATTATAAGGGTCTACATTATGTAAAGGATTTGCTCCTTGGGATAGTTCAGAAGCATGAAAATAAACCACATATGCTGAAAGCCATTAATAGCTAATTCCATGACAGCATGGGCTTTGCCACACCATGATTCAGGAGAGGATCGGATAGTTTAGCTCAGACTAGAGAAAAACTAATTCTTGTAGAACACTGTGGACCCCTTGTTTGGTTTGTGCCTCTGGTTTCATCACTGCTGGATATGTTTTCCACAGAGAAAAAAATCTCAGGTCCGAGTGGAGGAGGAAAGACAGTTTCAGCATAAAGACTCCCCTTTTGCTCAGAGAAGATATGGGCATGTAAATGCCAACAGTCAAAAAAATTTCAGAGGCTACCAGCAGATTGTAAACTTCCCGGTATGGGCTGTAAATCTTTCTTTTACTTTGTAAAATTAAAGCTTTGACCACTCCCCCAACTCCCCATGACATCCTTTAAAAGTCTCTGGTTCACACTAACAAGTCAGAGAAATGGATAATGTTGGAAAAACGATTTTTATTATTTCACCTAAAGCTAGCTTGAAATAAATCCTTTTTTCTATTTTCCACAATGAGTAGCCTCTTGATTTGGACCAGCAAAGGAGGAGATGAAACTATAATTAAATTGGTCTTTAATTGGCTGGTGACACATACAGATCTCTTTCACCTGAAAAGCTTTTGATTGGTTCTTCCTCATTTCATGCCTTAAATATAAATTTCTCAATTCCTTTTCATTTGCTCTTTGAATAAACGCCCTAGGACAGGTCTTCTACCAGACTGATCTAGGTGAAAAGATTCCCCTCTACTGAAGGAGATCATGGCCAGTCTTGTCACAAAAGCCCCTAAACTGACAAGCATTAAAAACTTCTTCCCTGTATATCTTAATGACTTTTTTTTTTGAGACAGGGTCTTGCTCTGTAGCCCAGGCTGGTCCTGAACTAATTGCATAGCCCAGGCTGGCCTTTGGCTCAGGACAATTCCCCTGCCTCTGCCTCCCGAGTGCTAAGATTACAGGCATGTGCCACCACACCCAACTTTTATGTGGTGCTGGGAAATCAAACTCAGGTCCACTACTTGGGAGGCAAGTGCTTTAACCACTGTGCTATTCCAGCCATTCCATATCTTAATGACTTTTTTTTTTTTTCTGGGACACATCACCTGACATCCACAGATTAAGGGAGAAAAAGTTTATTTATTTATTTTTTTTAAGGAAAAGTTTATTTTAACTCACAATTTCAGAAGGTCTCATTCCATCCATGGACAGCCATCACTGGTGGAAGCACATGGCAGAGGCCTAGCTAGATAGAAGGTGTTCATGGCAAACTGGACAGGAAACTGAATGAATGAGAAAGGGCGGACCTACCATATACCATTCCAGGTCAAGCCCCAGTGATCTGCACCTTCCGGTTCAAGCCCCAAGTATCTGCCTCTTTTAGCCACACCTTACCTCTTAACAGCACATGGAACCCACATATATTCTGCTACATCCTAATGCATGAGAATTTAGGGGGACATTCCAGATTCAAACCATAACAGCTGTAGAACAAGAGCCCGAACAATAGGTCATGGGAAAATTGGCTGACTAAGTAGCAGATAGTAGGGCTGATCAAAGTTCATTATAAGACCTGGCAGAACTGGGAGTTTAAAAAGCAGTGAATCCAGGACAGAGAGTGTGGCTCAGTGGTAGAGTACTTGTTTGGTAGGCACAAGGTCTGTGATTCAATCCACAGCATTGGGCAAAAAAGGAACAAACAGAAAGGAACAAACAAATCCACAGCTCTCCGTTCCTGTTACCTTGTGAACTTCTCATGGTACATAGGCTGCTGAGGTCAGTGAGCTCTGGTCGCACCACAGTGACACACAGAACATAAAATAGATCGATATATTCAATTACTTGTTTGGGCATCTCTTTATATCCTTTGCATTGAATATTTCCTATTTTGTTATCAACCAAATGCCACTTTCAACCAAATCTAAATTGACAGACCAGACGGAAAATTTAAAGATATATTGGTAAGTGCTATTCATGACACAATATATATATTTTTTGGTGCTAAGCATGCACTCTACTAAGGACATAATTTTTCATACTTTTGATGTTATTCATTGATAAAAAACAGAGGTTAAATAAACTGCTAAGTTCATCTAATTTATCTAGCAACCCAAATGACAGGTTGGCCCTGGAATCCATACTATAGACCCCTAAGTATCCATTTTAGACTCTGTGACAAGTTTGTATATCCCACCTTCTAGAGTTTTTCACAATATGATACACCTATCTTCTAGTGAAAGCAGCTCATGGACAAAGGGCTCCAGTAATATTCTCATGCAGCCAGGATGGGTAACATAGACTTTTGCAAGGTGCACCAGCTGAAGGTAAGAATGAAGGCAGGAAAGCCATGCAGAAAGCAGAGAGTAGTCAGCCCTGGGTAGCTGCTACCATGACAACAATCTCCAAGACTGTGGCCTTCTCTGGGGGGATCCAGGAAGCCTAGGATGGATTCCTGTTATAAGGACTCTCATTCCTGGTGGGGTTGAAAGAACGGAGCCCTCTCTAAGTCCACTTGATTTCCCTTGGCAGAATCTGTCTGCTGGAGTTGAGGAGTTCTGCCTCCCAAGTCCAGGCTTATCCCCTGCTGCTTCTCCTTCTGTTTTTTGTTGTTGTTGTTGTTGTTTTTTTCCCTAACAGCACTAACAACAGGACTCCCTCTCAGACTTGCAGCTGTTGACAACAGTAGGCCCTATCCAGACTGGCTCTTCTACCTCATCATCATCCCTGCCCCAGGGGAAATCTCCAAGTGAGAAAACCAAGAAAAAGAGCTTCCTCTTTCTGATTTTACCTTCCTTCGACATAGGACCTATACACACGCGTGTGTGTGCACACAAACACACAGTCACACACACTTTTTGCGTGTTTATATGTACCCAGAGAAACAAGGCAGTAAGTCTGAGAAAAGATGAGGTAGCAACTCAAATTGCCAGAAACCCAGGGACAAGAAAGATAGGTCCAGGCCTGAACTGAAGGAATGAGATAGTAGAAGACTGGGGTCAAGGCAGGACTCTGACTCATGCAGTCACTCCTTCAGCGGGCTCTGGAGACAAGGGAGCCCCCTACCCCTCTCCCTGTCTTTGTTTATTTCTTTCTTTCCCCCAAAATAGGTGGGAATATAGTAAAATCATGAATGAAGTCCTTTCTAGCTCTAGGATTCTATGATTCTCCTTGCCCACCATGCTGAGAATGGGCTTCGCTGACTTTTCTTTTGCAAATTTATGTTTACAAACTCGCTCTATTTTTATCACTTTAAATTCTAAAGAAAAGCCACTGACTGATGTGGTAATTCTAGCTCTCAGGGAGGCCGAGGCAGAAGGTTTGCAAATTATCAACCAGCTTAGGCAACTTAATGATTTAGCAAAACTCTATCTCGAAAGAAAAACTATAAAAAGGGTCGAGAGTCAGGCATGGTGGTGCACGCCTGTAATTCTAGCAATCAGGAGGCTGAAGCAGGAGCATTGTTGTGAGTTTAAGGCTAGCCTGGGCTATGTAGCAAGTTCAGACCGGCCTGGACTACAAAGTGAGATCCTGTCTTAAGAAATAATAATAGGGCTGGAGGACTAGCTGATTGGTTAAAGTGCTTGCCTAGCAAGAGCTGAGTACCTGAGCTCAATTCCCCAGCACCATGTAAACTGGGCGTGGTGGCACACTACTGGAACCCTAGCACTCAGGAGACTGAGGCAGGAGGATTGCCATGAGTTTGTGGCCCGCCTGGACTACAGAGCCAAACTCTGCTTCAAATAATAATAATAATAATAATAATAATAATAATAATAAATGGCTAGGGATGTAGCTCAGTGTAAAGACCCTGGACTCAATCCCCAGGACCTAAGTAAATTAATGCCACAACTTAATATCATTAAGACATTAAATGATAGAGTCAGCTATTCCAGGAAAGAGGAACAAGAGAGATATAAGTCACAATTTTCCTTTAGCTTAATAGAGCCCAGAACACCTGATGACATTGAGGTAACATTAGAATGTGCCCCAAATAAATGAGCCACTGTAGGATTAATGACTATTCTGGTGCTCACCAGTCTACTGCAGAACCTCTTCACGTGTGGTTGTTAGCTAAGATCCGTAGGATGGTAGTCTGGCTACTTTCCCATCAACTAGTTTGCCATAATGAAGTTCTGTATGACTACCTTGCCTCTTGACTGAATGACTTTTATCATGTAGGGATCAAACAGAACCTTCTGTGCACTAACAGGAAAACATTTGTCCTGCATGGGGACTTTCTCCAGCTTGCAGCTGTTGCCACCTTTCCTGAAATTCAGACAAGCCCAAAATGAAGAACCTGACCTGTGCTGGTCTTTTCTTCTACTCTGCCCAGCTACTCTTTGCCTTGCGCACTCTCTAAAGGACCCAGAACAACCCTACTCTGAGGTATGGGTGACAGAGTTTGTAACTGAGGAGATAGCATGAAAATCTTAGATGTTTTGTTCAGTAGACATATTTAATGACTGCTTATTCTTGCCCTCTAGCCTATAAAGGCTCAAGAATGAAATACAAATGTCCTTGAAGAGTACATTGACTTATCGAAAACAATGTTGCTGAAAATATTTTAACACATCATATTAATAAAGTCTAAGTCACTTGGAACTTTAGGAGTACCAGGAAAGGATACCTACTAGTGACTGTCAGGAATATCCTCTGGGAGCAAATGATATTTCAGGTTTTTTTTTTAATTATTCTGGGATTAGAACCCAGGGGTGCTCTACTATCGAGCTACATCCTTAGCCATTTTTATACTTCAAGATGGTATATCACTAAGTTGCCCAAACCTGCCTTGAACTTGTCATCTTCCTGTCTCAACCTCCCAAGTAGTTACAGGTGTTTACTGCCACACCTGGCCTTCTGTTGAATTTTAATGATTGAATAGGATTTTGCTGCACAGAGAAGGGGCAGTTAATCTAGACAGAAAGAGCAGTATGAGCAAAAGTGTGAAGGCTTGGCCTCAGTGGACCAGAATAGTAAAAGTTTAGCAAGAATTTAATGAAAAATGTCCATTATAGACAATTTCGAAAGTGACCCTAAATGTAGTTTATGACTCAAAAATTCTAATTCTGGTCACCTAATCCTAGTGAAATACACGTATGCACAAGTAAGTGTGCACAAGAAAGGCCACTATGGCCTCTTTGCAACAGCCAGGCACTAGAAGCCCGTTAAATCTCTAGTGTAGGAAATAAACTCAAGTATGTTCAGGGTATGCAATATGTGTACCAGTTACATAGGAAGTAGATTTGTAAATATGTGGACAGATTTACAGGGCATATTGTTAAGTGAAAAAAGCATTTTGTTGATTGAATGGAGGATATAGGGTTTAGCAAGTGCAAGGCCTTGAATTCAATTTCTCAGCACCACATAAGCTAAGTGTGGTGGCACACACCCGTAATTCCAGCATTCAGGAAGCTGAGGCAGGATTGCTGTGAGTTCAAGGCCAGCCTGAACCACACACATACACATGCTCACACTTATCTTGGTCTGAGGCAAAGAAAACTCTCATCAATGTGCTACTTCTTGTGGTACCTTAATTCCAGGAAGAGCTTAACCTGTGTGACCTGTGTCAGTCTGGTGTGAGACAGGATTGAAACATCTTTCTTCTCAATACTGACTCTACCCACCACCTCCTTAGTTCCTTCTAGTTTCCCTCCATCTCCGTTCCTTTATTAATTATGTTCATCCCAAAATTCTTACTGTGGTGTGGTCATCACGTTTCTTTCTCTTTCTCCATCCTGGGAATTGAGCATAGGCCTTTACCTTTGCTATGCAAGAACTCTGTCACTGAGATATATATCCGTGCCTTTTAAAAAAATTTTTGAGACAGCCTTGCAAAGTTAACGAGGCTGTCCCCAATTTTGTGATTCTCCTGCCTCAGCTTCTCAAATAGCTGGTATTATGGTGTGTACCACCACACTTCAATACCTCTCTAAATATTTCTCCAAATAGACTATCGGCTTGGGAAATAGAAAGTTTAAAGCTTTCAACTTTTACATGCAAGTTATAAACCAGTACACTCAGTCGAATCCTGCTTCTGTTTGTAAATGCACTCATAGAAAAGGGAAAGTGGACTTCCAGTCAAGATGGTGGCTGAGTAACAGAGCTTCACAATGTCTCCTCGTGGAATTACTTTAAAAGTTGAGCATATAGTCAAAAACTGCCTGTTCAATGTAGCTAGGACAGAGAAGAGTGCCACAACAACAGAAAGGAGGGTAGGGGAAGATCAGAAATCCCGAAGGAACATTGGAAGTGTGTGTGTGGGGGGGGCGGGGTGGGGGGAGGCAGCAGCCCAGGAAGCTGCCCCAGGCTGACTGCAAACAGCTGGGAGCTGCCAGCTTCCACAGACAGAGGAAAGCCAGCTTGGGGTCCACAACCTCTATCCAAGGTAGGAGAGGAAGGAGCACCACGACAACTGAAAGAAGGCCATGGGAAGGTCAGAAATCCTGAACACAAATGGGAAGTGGAAGAAAACAGCAGCCAACCGAGTGTGGCCCTGAGCTGCCAGTATCCAAAAATGGAGGAAAGCGTGGAGACCAGAACCTCAGATGGAGGTAAGTATGGATCCGGGAGAAGTGGGAATTGACAGCAGCTCGTGCCTCAGCCTCCAAGAACAAGCTTGTGGATACTGCATCCTACAAACACACTGCAAGCTTCCCCTAGAAAAGGCCTCCTGGAGCTTAGATCAGAAGCAGCAGCACTCAGCAGCCATAACAGGCAATGATGTAAGCAGGAGCCATTTGAAAAAAGAAAAAAGAGCCTGAGACTGAACTGATTCATGCAAAAGAAAGCTCAGAAGAGTGTGCTTCAGAGTTTTGCACTCACTCTTAAACAGAACCTAGGTGAGGAAAAACTGGCACAAGAGACAGTTCTGGAGAGGGGAGAAAGACCACCGACTTCCTGAATTGCTGGGTGTAGTGGCAGCACCTCAGAGGATGGAGAGCCCTGCTTTTTGTGGAGGGAAGCCAGAACAGGCAGGAGAGCTTTGCAGAGGGTGTAGAGGTGATTATGACACCTCAGAGACCATCAGGCTGTTAGGTCCTCTCTCACTGCCTACTCCCAGCATAGAACTTGGAAGAATTTAGACTCCTCCCACACACCTTCATATTCATTCAAAGAAACCTCTCAGATAGGTCTTTAAAGTGAAGTCCCTCAACAACAGAAACATGGGAAGAAGACAAGGCAACAGGACACCCACAAACATGCTTGAAACCCCAGAAACGAATGTTATAGGACCTGAAATCCTGAAATAGTGGAACTCATAGAGAAGGAAGTTAAAAAACAAACACATGACTTGAACAACCAGTTCAAACAAGATATTCTCAGTGAAAAGCAAGCATTGATCAGTGGGTTCAAAGAACTTACTAAACAAATAGTGGTCCTAAGGTAGACAAAGCTTACTGAGCATACAGAAGCCACAAATAAAAAGTTGACTGAAGCAAACAAGGAAATGCAAGATATGAAGGAACATTTTAATAGAGAAGTGGAAATTTTGAAAAGAAACCTAGCTGAAATTTAGGATATGAAAAATTCATTTGAAAGCAGAGGAAGTCGACTTCAACATTGTGAGGACAGAATGTCAGACCTTGAATACAAGGCTGAGAAAACAAATGTTACAATTAGGCATGACTCCAAAATTAGGAATGAGCAAAGTAGCTGGATACAATAGCTGATGGATGATTCAAGGAGAACCAGTCTCAGAATTATGGATGTGGGAAAAAGAGCAGAAGACAGCACCAAAGGTATAAAAAATTTATTCACCAAAATCATGCAAGAAAATTTCCCAAATCTAGAAAAAGAAATGAATTCTCAGATACATAGAGCTTATAGAACACCAAATAACCTCAACCAGCAACAAGACTCACCACAATATATCCTGATCAAAACCTCAGAAGTACAACATAAAGAGAAAATACTAAAAGCAGCAAGAGAAAAGCAGGCATTATTCTACCAAGGCAAACCCATTTGAATTACTGCAGATTTCTCAATACAAAATCCAAAGGCCAGGAGAGCCTGGAGCAAAATACTTCAAGCTTTATAAGACAGCAAGTGTCAATCCAGGTTGCTGTATCCAGCAAAATTATTCCTGGAAATTGAAGGAGAAGTAAATTTCTTTTGACCAAAAATCTCTAAAGAAATTTGCAACCACTAGTCCAGCTCTGCAGAAAATACTTGAATGAATCTTTGAGATAGGCAGAGAGACAAGCAGCACCAAAAAACATGGAGGAAAGGAAACATCTAAACATCTAAAGAGAAAGTATAACAAAAAAATAGACTGGTATTTGAATCATTTGATTGGTATACTTCTAAAATAGTACCAGCTATTTTGTAAAATCTGAAACTTCCCCACATAATTAGTATTAGTTTGCAAGACATAATTATTATATTCAACATGAGAAATTGGTATGAAATCTTTAAAAATATGTGCACATGAATTTATGGATGGATATGTAGATAAAATGATAAACCAAATATGACAAAATGTTAATAATTAGTGAAATATGTGTAAATAATTTATGAAAGTTAAAAAAATTCTGAAATAACTAAGTATGCCACTATATTTATTGCTTTAAGTGTAAATGCTTATGTGTTATAGATTTAAGTTCATTTAATGCAGCAATTTGATATAGACCTAAGTTCGTTTCTTGTAGCAATTCATTTATCTGGTCTTTGATGTAAGTTTATCCTAAGAAAACTCACTGGTATAATGATAATCTGAACGTCTTTTGAATGTACAGACATTTACCTTTCAGTACTCAGCTAAGACATTTGAAATTTAATTTCTTTCTTTTTCTTTCTCACATTTTCTGGCCTTATGAATTACATTGTTGTTTTTCTTTTCTCGTGTGGACTGGTGGGTAAGACCATGTTAAAGAATCTCAATAAAGCTAGAGTAAGATATAGAAAAAAAGAACTTTTGGCAAATATCCCAATAAAGGGCTCTGCTGGACTCAGAGAAGAGGCATCAAGATTTGGCCACTGCAGCCCATTCTAGGGGTGGGAAGCTGAGCTAGAGTGGTAACTTGAGTGGTGAAGTGAGTCAGACGCAGAAGATTAAATATGTTAAATATCACATGGTTTCTCTCATTTGGGAAACGTAGAATACAGGCATTCTACAGAACCAAGTGGATGTGATTGTGGGAGATGGGGGGAACGGGGAGGGTGTGGGAGGGCTAAAAATGGGAAGGGATTGCAAAGTTGATGTGAATATATATGTGCACAGAGTACTCAATTTCATTGTAAACAACATGTATCACATATACATTACTAAAAATGGTGGGAAAAAAGAAAAGGGAAGAGGTATACATAGTTGGATTCTTCACTTCTTATAGTTTGGATCTGGAATGTTCCCAAAAGCTTCATGTATTTGGAAGGAGATTGGATCCTAGGGTTAATTTTGTCAGTGGACTTATCTAATGATTTCACGTGCTGCTTAGAGATGAGACCAGTTGGAAGGGGCAGCACACGGGGGGTGTGCACTAGTCTTTCTTACTGGATTCATCCTTCCTCTCTCTGCCTCCAGTTAGCACTGCATGAACAGCTTTTCTCCAGCTAGGCCATTTGCCACACCCTTCCACTATTGCCAGCCACACGTGAATGGACTGGGACCTTCTAAACAATGAACTAAAATTAGCCTTTCCTCTCTTAAGTTGTGAATGTGTCCCAGCAATGAGAAAGTGAGACATTAACCATTGCAAATATTCATAGGGTATTTGCTATGTGCCAGGTACCAACAGTCACAAGTTCATACTTCTATTTTGATCTCCTTTTCAAACTCCAAACACATATCTACACACCTACTGAACATTACTTAGAGCAAAATAAAAATGTAAAAGTTCACTAAAACCTACAAAACAGCAAAGATAACATATAAACAAGTCTGTCAGTTATTGCCTGATCTCAAAAAGTAGCCACCATCTGTACCATCTGTTGGAGGTAGTGTTGTAAGAACACAGAATATGATGCCTCAAAATAAATTTTAAAAATTTAAGGGGTGGGTGGAAAAAAATTAAGGCTGGGAATATATCTCAGTGCAAGACCCTGAGTTCAGTCCCAGGACACACACACACACACACACACACACACACACACACACACACACACACTCATGACACACACACACTCATGACACACACACACACACACACACACACACACACACTCATGAGTTGGAGTACCCCTGGTGAGGTAATGTAGAAGAGGTCAGGCTCAGAATCCTAAACAAGCTCAACTATTTTGGCAAATGAGAATTAATATAATACAGATAAACTGGTCTCAAAATTACAATCCTCAGCTGAGACTGGTGACACAGACCTGTAATCCTAGCACTCCGGGAGGCTGTGGCAGGAGGATTGCAAGCTTGAACATGGCCTAGGCAATTTAGCAAATTTCTGAGAACCTGTCTCAAAGTCAAAAATAAAAATGGGCTGGAGATGTAGCACATAGTGAGGACTAGATCCCAAATACCACAAAAAATTGAAGTTCTCCTGCCTCAGCCTCCCTAGCAGTGGGATTGTAGGCATGTTCCACCATGCCTAACTCACTCTTACTGTGTCTCTTTCTCTCTCTTTTATTGGGGGACAGGGGTCTCACTTTGGTAATTCAGGCTGGTACTGAACTCACTATGTAGCCCAGGCTGGCCTTGAACTCATGGCCACTCTCCTGCCTCTGCCTCCCAAGTGCTGGGATTATAGGTGTGCATCACCATGCCCAGTTTATGTGGTGCTAAGGAATCCAACTCTAGCTTGTGCTCATTAGGCAAGCGCTTTAATCGTTGTGCTATTTCTCCAGCTCTTGTGGTCTCTTAAGATCAGAGCAATTTTAGTAACCAGAGGGCTTTTTCTCCAGGATCTGAAACTCCTCAATTCTTCCTCCTCTGGAGCTGGCTAGTCAAATTTCCTTTTGTGTGGGCAGTTAGTTTTATGCTGATATAAGAGATTACCTGAGAGTAGATAATTAATAAAGAACAGAAATTTATTCTCTCAGTTATGGAGGCTAGAAAGTCCAAGATTAAGTTGCCAGCATTTCATGTGGGCCTTCTTACTACATTCTTACATGATAAGAAGCAGGAACAAAAGAGACCCTGTCCTCTCTGCGTCCCCAGGTGGTAGAAAACCAGAAGATAATCCACTTCCACAAGCCATTTTTACAGTATTAATCAATTCATAATGACAAAACCACTTCTCATTAAGTCCTAACTCTGGCACATGAATTGTGGGGGAATGCAATCAAATCACACCAGGAGCCCAAAGAACCAGGTTCTGGATATTATTGACTCTCCACTATTAATGTCTTAAGAAGCATTTTCACTCAAGGCAGAAGGAGCACAAGTTTGAGTCTTGCCTGAATATTTTACCAAGACACTGTCTCATAATAAAACATAAGAAAGGCTGAGGATTTAGCTCTGATGTGTGAAGGTCCTGAATTCAATGCCTAGAACCAAACTAAAAGATTATTTTTACATTCAGTTCACAGCTTGCCAGTACTGGCCTCCAAGTATCACTCTGGCCTGCAGTGAATGTGTATATGTTAGTGTTCAAACAGGAAGTAATACTTCTTTTCTCTGAGTTACAGGACCATGAGGCTTTGCAAGCTTCCTTTACCTAGAATCTCCATATTTCTGGGTCAGGACTGACTCTAGACATCAGATACACTGCATCAGGAAGACACAAAGCTAAGTCATCACAGAACTACCAAAACAGGCCAAGACATATCCCAGGCCCTTCTGGGAGTCTGGACAAGGTGGGCGGGAGAGGGATGGGTGAGGTCTTGTCTGCTAGTTGACCTCATTTTGGCCCCAAGTGTTGTGGAGTGTACTGCGCTGGATTCTGAAGGAAGGTCAGCTTCTTCTGCCTCAACTTCAAGTTACTTGGTTGGACCCAGTGCAGACGCTTGCTTGCCCAGTGTCCTCCCTGTATGTACAGAAAGCTGGGATCTCAACCATGCGTCCAACCAGTGTTTCTGGTTAGGAAGCTCTAGGGCTTTACCTCCTCCCCTACAAAAGGATCATTACAGAAGAAAAAAGAGGGAAAAGCAACATGCCCTGACCTGCAGTGGGGACAAAGGCTTTCCTCCAGGGAAATCTGTCCAGC
>PVKB01008311.1:0-18289 GCA_004027205.1 Ctenodactylus gundi | reverse complement strand
TTTTCTTGCAAATAATACGTTAACAGTTATGCTTATTTATATGCATGGCCATCTTGCAATAGCGAGTAAAGATTTAAAGGTACACTGCTCAAGTGTCTGTAGTGCTTCAAAGGAAGTACAAGCTACCTTTGTAACTGTTCCCTACATTTATTCAAACATCTATCTTACAATTGAAGTGTTTTTAAATCATAGCTAAAAATGCTATCAAAGAAAAAAGAATAAATGGGAAAATCAATCATTAATTATGTTAATTAGACATCTCTATCTGTACCTGTTTCCAAATCATACAATCTAAAAGTTCCAGCATTTAGAAAGTACTGACGATGAAGACATAATTTGCATAATATTGAGTTTTATTTTTCTTTACCTCTTTTAAAACATATCTCCCCTTATCTGATTTTAGATGATTACAACTATATTATTTTTATCTGTAATTTGAATTCAAGTGTCTGAAGCCCCATGTTTGCTATGCAGATAGTTGTTTGTGTTTGAGTGCTAGAACTCACACCTTCCCTGTGGTGTGCTGGTACAGGCCTGTAATTCCAGAATCTCTGAGGATGAGGTAGAAGTAGTGGAAGGTCAATATCAGTCTGGCAAACTTGGTGACTTAGGGAGACTTTCCTCACAATTAAAAACCATTAATAAGGGCTGGGAAGGTAGCTCAGGCTGAAAACCCTGGGATCAACCTCTGGTACTGAAGAAAACAAACAAAAAACATAACCAAGAAACAAACTAACTCTCAAATTCCTCCCTGTTCTTCCATTATCCATCTGCTTGGTAGTTCTCTGGTGTGAAGAAACATTTGTGACGTCTGATGGGACAGCCGCCCTGCTGGAATGATCATGAATGAAGCCACGATCCAGCATCCTGGCCTGTCTTGACATTCTGTGACTCACAGTACAGTCATATACATCCAGCGTCCTGTTTATTTGTTTCTGATGAAAGTGTCAGCACCGTGGTCATCTGAAGGTCCTGTCCACACTGTGTTACCCAACTCTGGTGACCAAGAATGGAGTTAAAGGAAGAAGGTGGTGCACGAGGCAGGGCTACTCTGAATTCTGAGTGTCACCTGTTCCCTCCATGGGTAACTTGCACTGATGGGTGAGAGAGACGAAGACGGTGGGACATAGGAACCCCAGTGCACCTGGGACCTTCCCCAGCCTCAGCTGGAACAGCCCTACTACTGAGTGGGAGCTCTGCCCAGGGGCCCTGTGTGGACTCCCAGGATTCCCACAGTGGACTGTGAAATGGGTTCTGTGAGGAGAAGTTTGAGGCTTGGTTGGCAGATCAGAGCCCTCAAGACCTCACAGCCTGTGCCCACTCTCTGTTGCACTGTGCAGGGTCCCCAGCTCCTTGGTGAACCCACACCCAGGGCTCTCTTATGTGTTGTACAAAATAGAGACTTAACTGTCCTAATTCCATTAGTTTGTTTGCTGTTCTTTAGGTCTCCTGTTTAAGTGATGTTTTTTGTTCTTGGTTAGTTGGACAAGTCGTTGAAAATATGAATCATTTTAATTTTGGTGATTGTGACCAATGAAACAGGATTAGATCCTTTGAAATACATAGACAAATAGTGAAAATTTGAAGTCTCAACCCAAAAAACTCAGTAAGAGGCGATTTCACAAGCCTATCACTAGTTGGAAAACATACACCAGATTTAACAAAAACTAAGAGACTTGTCCTTAGAAACCCTGGGCAGGCAAAGCTATATTGTTTCCTTATCCCTGGCAACCTAAGGCCTGGGACTGCTCCGCTGGTCCTCAGGGCTCACTCTAGTGCTGGGACTCCATGCGCAATGGGCCACACCTTCACCTGCCAGTTCTTGAATATTTTCTCCTTTTTCGTGATCTTTAGTAGTCACCCCAGAGACCATGACCGTCCCAGGAAGAGGCTTGGAGGGGAGTCACGTTCAGTAACGGGCAAGGCTGTGTAGAGCAAGGACCTCGTCTATGGAGGTGCCACAACCCTGTGTGCAATCACGATGATGCAGCCTGGTGGCTTCTCAATTTTTTTTTTCAATTTGCCAGAACTTTACATCACAGATGGGCACAGTTTCAGAAAGTTTCAGTTCACTCGTGGGTTTGTGTCTAGAAAATGGTAGAATCACATAGGGAGGCCACAGTCAGAGCAGGAGCTGGAGCCAATGCTCCAGGAAACAGAGATCTTCATAGCACGGCAGAAAAGTCTGGAAGGAAGGGCAAAACCAGCACACAGCCCTTCAGGTCAAGCCTCAAGCATCCAACCCTTCCAGCCACACTCTACCTCATGTCCCTACACAGTATCCATAGGAACATGAGGCTTTTGGGGGACACTCCAGATTCAAACCACCACAACAACACATCCTACTGGTTGGAAGTAAGATGTCATTTCTTGTAGGCTCAGGAGAATTGTCTGTTATCTATCTGACCACAAATGCATTCATTAATACCTGTGTATACATACCTCTATGATTTTATGCTGGTATCTCCCTTTCTATCACCACACAATTTTCTGAAATATTTATGTAATATTTGCATCTCTTTAAATTATAACTCCTTTTCTCTAAGTGTGAATATTGGTTCCCATTACTCTTCATGGATCTGGAGACACCAAGCATGAACTAGATGAGCCAGCTATGCAGAGGAGTCAGCCCTGCCGCTGTGCCAGCCCTGCCCAGCCCCTTCTCATGTGCATGTCCGCTGCCATGAAAATTTTTCAGTAGGCTGTTAACAGCCTGTAGTAGTGAACTTTCAAATTACTTAGACATAACATCTGACAACCGCAACTTAAAGGAAGAGACGTTCAGTCTGGCTCACTGGGAAAATTCCATCCATAGTTGGGTAACTCCGAGGCAGAAGGGTGTGCCAGAGAAAAGATGGCTTAGTCTACGGTGGTCACGAAGCAGGGCGATGGGATAGTGCCAGACAGCAAGAGGTGAGGGACCAGGCGTTGACCCACGACAAAACCTCCCCACCTTCACAGACAAAGCTGGTGTGTTCCTCATCGATCTCCCAAGAAGATCTCAAAGCACATCAGGCTGATACTCTACCCTAACCACCACATCCCACCCCTTTCAATGTAGAAACAAAGCACATCTCTTTAAATTACACATAATCTCCAAATAATGACAAAAGGAAGGTTGTAATTCTGTTTCACGAAACTATTATGCCTACACCCAGGACCCAACAATCCTTTCCCCAGAGTTTCAACATTTCCCACATTTTTCAAAACACCATGTCAAATTTTCCTCTGAACTTTTGGCCAACTCCTAGCTGTGAAATTCTGTATAAAAGAAAGAAAAACAAAGTCAAATAATTATAAAGGGCAATGGCAGAGTGTCCAACAGAGTAACCAGAAAGACAAGTTACATAAAAAATCCAGACCTACTGAAAAACCATCAAATTCACATTTAAGAAATAAATGTTTATACATATATGTGTATATGTATGTATGTTTGTATATGTGATATGCAGTAAAGGTATTGGTTTAAAAATACATATCTTAATCTCCCTTCAGGAATTATAGGAGAGAAATTGAGTAAGGGTCTTAACACTGAAAGGCCAAGACAAGAGGCTCAATGCGAAGGATGTCAATACGGTTTGGGTTGATCATAATCGTGGGACATTGTGCTGACAGCCCAATTTGAACAGAGGATGAGAAGAGGCCAGTGTGACCCTGCTGCTGTCCTCAGGGCTCATGTATGGTCCAGCGTGCAGAGGTCTCCCAGGCCGGGCTATGTCCCAGGTGGGGCTGCCGCTGTCTGCAGCCTCCTGCGCCCTCGCCCTGTGGGTTCACCGAAGCCCGAGCAGTTCCCCGGGGAGGGTTTTGGTCTTCATCCTAGTGTGTACAGAATTTGTCCTCAGGGTCCTGGGCTACTCCAGGGATGTAGGTTTACTTTACCTCAAGCTCGGTCTCAGAGCTATCTTGCCAGAAGAAGAAACAGCAACTTTTCTTTAATGATCAGAGTTGAGATCACTGGGGAGAGCTTCATGATGACGAATGGGGAAAATTAAACTGCACAAAAGGATGAAAAACAGATGCCCCAATGGGAGAATTACATGCGGTCCATTTATTCAGTGGGCATTACAGAAACCTGCAGTTTGGAGAGTGAACTAGGCACCTTTGAAGAAAGAGGATAAGCACCTGCTATAAATTCCTTGGTCCACAAATGGTGAGAAGAACAGTCCATACAACCTGAATGTCCTGTACATCCTTCTCTGCGTGTGACATCTCCTCCAGAAGACAGACTGTGTCCCACATTCTGCTCTCACACTTTACGTGGGACCACATTCCTCCCCTCACTCTCCGGTCACAGCACGTGGCCACGTGGCCTGGACATCCTGTGACGTGGATGTCCTTTCCATCCTGCGTAGGTTCTAATGCTATGGGAAACGTTCTGGCTTCCCCTGTTTGCTTGCTACGTGGCTTTCCTCCCAAAACTGCTTGGATCCATTGCCCTTTGCCCCATTATTAAAAATAGCTTTCTCTTCAGATTTAGAGGGGGCAAGTGACGTAGGAATATGGGGACTTCTAAGCCAAAGAACAAATATATTGCTGTTTAGATATGTTTAAGACACTTTTGTCTGAGGAACACCTCAACTTCCAGTGAAATAGCTTGATCTAAGAGGGACTCAAGGCATAAGTAGTCACCCATGCGTTTAGGGGGCATCTAGCCCAGAAATGTAGAGTGGTCACAGAGGTAGACAGGCAACTAATCAGAGGGAGAAAGGAAAAAAATCCTCAATGTTAATGGAATAACACGTTTGGGAATGGAGGACAGCAGTCACTTACCTGGAGATGAGAGTTCAACTGTGGACGACTCAAAACAGCTGGGTCAGTTCTTGCCCACGACTATTTTTGCATATATACAGATGTTTCTTTTTTCTTATAAATCTAATTGTCTATCTATCTATCTATCTGTCTGACTCTGTCTATCAACTTATCTAAAAAAATTTTAGTAGTGTTAATGTGTAATAATTAACCACAACAAGGGGTTTGGGTTACCAGACCAAAAACAAAAGTTCCTGGACTGAATAATATTCAGAGAAAACAAACACAGCCACAACATCCAGACTTTCTGCCACATTTTTAGACATTTTTTTGGTGTGATTTTCTTAGATTAAAATCAAATTTAAAAATCATGTCATGAATTACGTGGATTAAAAAAATCACTGTACAGACAGGATAGGAGATTGACTCCACTCTGGCATTCAGAGAAAAAAATTCCAGCAGACAAACATGCTGACTTGCTGTGGCCTGGAACCCCTGGGGACCCTGGACATGTGCTCAGCTGCTAAGATGAGCCAGCCCCGCAGCTGTGCCCCGCCTTGCCCAGCACCCTCACATTTGCATGTCCCCAGGGCACAGCCCACTGTCCTGAGGGGTTCTTAATAGCCCTGTTACACCCTGTGCCTGAGTCAGAACCACAAGAGACCCAGCATGGACATGGGGGGGCCCGCTCAGCTCCTGGGGCTCCTGCTGCTCTGCATCCCAGGTAAGGAAGGATGGCACTAAGAAACTTCTCAGCTCATTTTGGTCAGTGCTACCTGGGGTTGAGACAACGTCCTCTAATAACATTATTATTAAAATATAAGGTCATTTCTTTTTACTTTTTATCTCAATTGCAGTTGTCAGATGTGACATCCAGATGACGCAGCCTCCCTCTGTGTCCGCATCTATAGGAGACAGAGTCACCATCACCTGCCGGGCCAGTCAGGGCATTAGCACTAGTTTACACTGGTATCAACAGAAACCAGGGAATCCCCCAAAACTCCTGATTAGGTACGCCACCACCCTGGAATCCGGGGTCCCTTCGAGGTTCAGCGGCAGCGGGTCTGGGACAGATTTCACCCTCACCATCAGCAGCCTGGAGCCTGAAGATGCTGCCACTTATTACTGTCAGCAGAGTAGCAATTGGCCTCTCACAGTGATACAAGCCATGACATAAACCTCCCCGAGAAGCAGAAGTGTGAGACGGGGCAGCTGCCCCAGCTGCTCCTCCTGCTTCCTTGAACTGCTGAGCGAGTTTCTCAGATGCACAGGCTGAGGAGCCCACAAGAAGGTTTTTATAAAAGGGAGGGGCCCCCCTCTGCCTGGTAACTCTCTCCTGCTCCTCCGCCACAGCATTTCACACAACACATCACCAATTATTAGTTCTGACCGGTGCATGTTACAGGGAGAGCTGCGATTCATACAGCTACGGAGAAGTCACTGTAGGTATTTTAACCAGGACCTGTTCTTGTTGTAAAGCGCAGGCAGGGAGTGCTTCGTAAGTCTAGGGATCTGATGGTCAAAGACTGAGGTAAAAAAATAAGATGTAACAAAAAAATCAGATAATAGAAAGGAGAGGTTCTCTTACCCCTGAAACCAGAAGATGTTGGCCATAGAAATTTCAAGCAGGAAAAATTAAAAAGGATTGGGCATGTAGCTCAGGGTTGGGTTTAATACCAAGTTCCACATAAATAAAACAAACAAACGAAAATCACAGTAAGGACTAATTTAGGTGAAAATGGACGAATACTGGAACTAAACGTCAGTTCTAGGAAGGGTTGATGGAAAAGCTCACATAAATTTCTGTAGCCTAAATAGTAAAATTACATAAAATCACAGGACAACTCAATTTTCAAATCTAATACACAAATAAAAGCTTGATATTTATGGCAGGTTGGATCTGGAGCGTCCCCAAAAGCCTCATGTTCCCTTGGACAGTGTGTAGGGTTGGAAAGTGGGGTCTGGCTGGAAGTGGAGGATAGTCAGGGTTTGATCAGGAGGTGTGTGTGCTGGTTTCGCCCTTTCTCCCAGTCTCTCTGTGGCACCATACTGTGAGGTTCTCTGTCTCCCTGGCAGCGGTAACTTTAGCTGCGGCCCCACCATGTAATTCCACCATTTTCCAGCCATCCACCCCCGAACAAACTGAGACCTTTGGAAAAGGTCTATTCTTATTTTTTTTTAAGTTCGTTTATTATCTCTCTCCCTCTTTTGTAACTTTTGAGCCTTGGTCTCTATATGTTTCTAAGTTGCCCCGGCTGAAATTGAATTGACAATCCTCCTGCCTTGGCCTCCCATTGTGCTGGGATTACAGGACTGGATAACAAGGCTGGGCTTCCAAGAGCATTGCTCAGCTATAGACTTTGAAATACTCAATGAGCACAAGCCCCTTCTTGGTCAACACTGTAAGGAAACAAGCATTTTCATTGACATCTGCTAAGGATGGAAATCAGTACCGAACCCTGGAAGCACTGTAGCACTGAAGTATATGAGTACCTAAGACATGCTGGGTTCTTCTCTTTTGATTTATAATTTCATGTCTAGGTTTAGGCCCCAAATTTCCCGACACTTGGAAAACATTGAAAGGAAACAACTGCCAGGATATTAAGCATGAGGGAACAAATTATCTTACTTACATTTCCACACAATCCTCCTCAGCTGTAAGTGGGGGAAACAGCTCTGTGAATCACATGGAGTCGATTACAGGATCATGGCTAAAGGAGACAGCAAAGTGAAAAGAATTACCTGTACTAGGTTATATCGATGTAAGGACGAAGGGGGAAAGATACACAGAGCAACCAGAGCCTGAAAGGTTAGACCAGGGTGAGTTTGCTGCCCCCTGAGATGGAGGACAGATTGCAGTAGGACAGAGGGACTACCATGTGACAGTTCTCTGGGGAAAATTTCTATACTTTCAAATCTTTTCAAGAGCTGTGGCTTAGATTTGAAATGTCCCTGTGAGTCTCATATATATGGAAGGTAAGTGAAACTAGAGGGAGCTATGTTCATCAGAGGATTACTGTATTACTGACTTGGTGTGTAGTTAAGAGGGGGGACCCAGCTGGAGGATGGGCCAGTAGGAGTGAGACCTGGAACAAGGTATTTTGCCCCCTGGCTGCTCCCCACCTGCTGTTTCCTGCTGTCGTGCTGTAAACCATGCTCACCCACTCAGGTCCTCCGCCCTTCCCTTCCATCATTACTGACCAACCGTGAAAAGCCCGGGACCTCTGAAACACAAGCCACAATAACCCTCCTTAAATCTCCCCTTTCTTAATGGTGGGTGTCGGGTTTGCGACCCAATGATAAGAAAGTGATTAAGCCCATGTTCATCTAACAAATGGCACAAGAAAATAAATGTTATCACACAAGGATGAAAGGAAATGAAATTTGCTTCTTCTTTTAGAAAAAGAATCAGAAGGAATCTAATCTTACATGACTTCAAAGTTCTATTTATACCCCTTTTAGCTAATTACTAGGGAGAAAGATTATGGAAATGAAGAAAGGATTTCCAACATCAGCTCTGAAGAAGAGAAAGGGAGCCTCTTCACTACCCCAAATTTCCATTTTCCTGTACAAGTGCAGAAAGAAATTTTATGAGAGAGAAAGTGGTGGAGTGAGACCATCAGCCAGAAATCCCCATGCAGGCTCTGGGGTCATCCACAAGTGTCCTGATTGTTTCTCACTGATCACTTTCTGCTCCTCGCTTTTCTAATTGAAAAATGACAGGACCTTGACCTCCAGGGACCATCATCTTCAATTTTTTCCCTCAGGCAAATAAGTCAATTTATAAGAGCTGAAGAGAAGAAGGAGTGTCTATCGGGGCTTCTCTTTAGAAATTAAACACATAGAAGACATTGCTTGTTAAAGGTGTAGAAAGAGAAAACAAAATGTCAGGAAAGGAGGCAGCTCCACTGAAAACATTTTTTTTTTCACTAGGTAACGTGGGTCATGCTGTGTTAACACCGAGCACCCTGCCCTGTGCTCTATGATCAGACCTTCATTTGATCAGGCCAATACAGTGTGTTAAACATTAAAATAAGGGGGTTTTTTTTTCCCAAGATAAGAAGGTAAATGTGATTTGATTCAGTTCAGTGTGGGACTTTCCTTGTCCAATGATAAATTTTTTGATTAACAAATCAATAACAACACTCATCAGATTTAAATCAAAACATATAAAAATGTAGGTCCTGAGAAAGAACAGTCCGGTCTCTGAGGAGGAGGAGAGAGCTAAGTGACCGAGCGGGAAAACCCAAAGTCCTTTGTGAAGTTTGGAGTCATTCCGTCTCCTCTGCCCTTTGTGGAGACGGGAAGAACAGGAGCAGAGGCTCTACTCCCAGTCTTTGGACATTCAACCAAATCAGTTCTGGACAAAGAATTTGAATCTTCCCCTAAAAACTGCATCAAGATGCTCTTGATGTAAGAAATACAAAACAGGATGTGTCCCTGCTCCACACTGTTCGGGTTCTCTGATTATTGACAGGATTAAAAGAGATCTTGAGGGAGAAGTGACAACTGATGCCTGGCTTTCCTGCACAACCATCACCTCTGTCTTTCCAATGCACCCCAAGATGCTGAGCGACACCAGTGAATACAAGGAGGACACTGCCTCTTGAAACCGAAGCTCTTGAGATCTTAGTTTCTCCAATGTAAAAGAATGAATTGAGTCTTCACAGGTGCTTCTCAGAAAGGACCAGGCCCTGGGATTCATTCCTGAAAGTACAAGTGCTGAGGCCAGAAGAGAGATGTAAACAAATGCATGGGATTTAGACACCAAGAGCTTCTTTTTAAAGGCAACTGGAGGAATAAAAGCATGAATTGTTTACATTGGCTGTAGATTATGTAGATGAGATTACACAACGGGGTGGACACTTCAAGGTAGGAGGACAGTCTGTCAGATGTCCTACTCATTGCAAATGGATGGGCTCAGGTAAAGAATTGACAAAGTTGATAGGACGTAAGATTGGGGAGATCTTGTGGTTCTCCATATGGTGTTTCAAATAAGTTTCAGCATTCAAGAATGTGGGACACTCTAAGTTGGATTTGCCCTGCAGCTGTTAACTGATTAACCCCCTCACATCTTACCCCCATTCTTGGCCCTTATAATAAGTTCTGCAGATCTCTGAGCTTTTCTTTCATTTTGCTCTGCACTAATGGCTAGGTATGAAAAACAGAAGTGCGGTGTGAGCAAAGACTAACTGGACAGCACAGGACTCTGCAGTCACTGAAAGCTGTATTAGATGGCACTGAACAGAAAGCTATTGGGTGGCACTGGAGTTCTAGAGATAATGGGAAAAATGTCAATTCATGGCCTTTAACTTCCAATGGGAAAAAAGTCATTATATAATGTAACCATTCTACTAGATGGTGTCAAAAAAAGAAAAGAAAAGAAAACTAGATGGCTTTTTTAAAAAACTATTTGAAAATGTGACAGAGATGGGAACATATTACTCCAAATATAAGCGATAGGGAAGTCCTCTGAGTGTAACCCCACAGGTGACCACAAGAGGGGACACTTAGACAGCAGTGACTATGCAGAGTGCTCCGACTCTGTCCCCGGAAAGAGTGTTCTGGAGCCTGTACTGATTCTGAGTATTGTTGTGATTAATGTTTCATCATCCTCTCTGAAAACTTACCTTTGCCATCAGAATAATTTTATACTTCCTTCCTCTACCCATTTCATTTTCGAGCTGTCTTAGTTACTTTCTCGTTGCCATGACCAAATACCCTCCATGCACAAACTAGGGGAGTAAAAACTCAGTCTAGCTCACAGTTTTAGATAGTACAGTCAATGGATGATCAGCTGGAGGTAGAGGTGGAGGCTGCTCCCCGCAGCATTGCAAACAGCAAGCCAAGTCGAGTCAAGCCAAGTCTCCCCAAAACAGCAGGAAGCAGCATATATCCTTCCAGGTCCCATCCTAGCAATCCGCTTGTCATGGTTTGTATCTAGAGTGTCCCCCAAAAGCCTCATCTTCTTAGAATACTATGTTGGGTTGAGAAGTGGGGCCTGGTTGGAAGGTACAGGTACAGAGGGCTTGACCTTGGGGGGCACGTGTACTGGTTCCGCCCTTCCTCCCAGGCTCCTCCTGTTCCACCACGCTGTGAGGATCTCAGTGCCCTGGGCAGCTATAGCTCTAGCTGCAGCCCCACCATGTGATTACATCATTTTTCCAAGCCCCCAACCATGAACAGATTGAGGCCTTCTGTAGCTGTAAGCTCTGTAAGCTAAAATAAAATACATCATCCCTAAGTTGTGGATACAGGATATTGAGTCACAGTGACAAAAAAAGGAACTGTGACATCACTCCTTCTGTATTCAATCTCAGGTCTAAGCCCCCAATCTGCCTGCAGTCTATAACCTGCCACATGCCAGTTCTCCACCGCACACCTGATTGAACACATACCCATAAACAACCTCTTCAGAAAAGGCCCCTACTTCCCAGAAGTATGTGGTTCTAGAGATAACACACAGCATTTAAATACAGGAAGCTTTTGGTGGATGTTCCCTATCTAAGCCAGAATTTAATCAGACTCTAGATCCATAGGTCACGAGACACTCAGGACAGTCTAAGAATGACCTAAGCAATGGACCATAAACTAAAAAACCAGTGATCTAGGCACACAGTGAGAAGCAGCACGCAGTGTGAGGCTGAGTTGGTAAGGGTGCAGAAATAAAGGAACCCTACTCCAAGGCTGGTGGAGTGCAATCTCATACAACCATTTGGAAAGCAGTCTGGAGATTCCTTAGAAAGCTGAGAAAAGAAATTCCACGTGATCCAGCTACTGCTCTACTGAACATTTCCCCAAAAGAAATAAAGTCAATATATCAAAAAGATGCACACATATCCATATTTACAGCAGCACAAGTTACAATAGCCAAGTTCTAGAACCAACCTACCTGCCCATCAACAGAGGAAAGGTTGAGAAAGATGTGGTACCTATATACAACGGCATACTATGTAGCCATAAAGAAAGACATGAAGCTTCTGAATGAATACGGGCCCACCTAGAGTCAATAATGCTCAGAGCAACGGACCAAGCACAAAAGATGGACTATAGACGGTGTCCCTGTTATGAAATGCACAAAAACAATGACATAAAGGGCCTCAACATGAATGACAGAGTAGAAAGATAGGCAGTGGTCAGGTACGGAAGGGGTGAACCTCTGAGAATGTGATGGCATGGACGCTCATTGATTCCCCAACTCCTTGTCTCCAGTGTGCTCTAGAATTAGGAATTCATGTATTTAAAAGTAAATAAATGAATAAATAAATACCATGAGCAAGCAAGGTGTGTTGTTTATATTCCCAATCTACTTGTTGATGCTTTAAACAACGATTTTTGTCATAAAATCTCTCTTAGTGACTTCTAGTGAAGAACTATCACGAAGTTGCTCCCAAAATCACATCCATTTTCTAACAATGATTTCAGAATACTGCCCGTATTTTAATTTGAACAAAGAAAAAATGACTTTATAAAAAGGCGATATTTCTATGTAGTATCTGCTGGCAGATTTATTTATATACCTTTGCCAAAACCCAGTTTCAACATAGAGAACATCAAGAATACTCTTTAACTGTATAACATAACTTTTAATCCTAAATGTCAAGAAAGGATGAGAAGATATGACATCTCGTTGGAGATTCTGGTTTACACGTGTGTGCGCTGTTGCACTGGTTTTGGAACATGCTATTTTCAACTTGTATTTCACGATTTCCTCCGATGTGCCTCAGACGCTCATCACGAGTGCCTCCTCGTGTTGACGCTGATGGGCAGGAGAGCTGCAGTTAGCCACACCTGGCTCTGCCAGCCTGTCTTCATGGCACCTTCAGGGCCTGGCTTCCCTTCCAAGGACAGACAGACGTTTCCACCCTCTCCAGCAAACACCACCCGCCCCCTTGAGGGTCTTCCCTTTCTGTTTCAGTCTGCATAATAAATCATAACTGATATAAAAACTAGCCTTGTTTATTTTTAAAGCTATGCTGGTTACTACTATAATCTTGGTTTTTATGGCCCAGTGGATCTTTTTCAATTGCAAGAATGGTTGTCCTGAGTTCAGCAGAATGTACAATACTTTCTAATAAAAAAGAACAGATTTTGTTGCTTGCGTTGAAGGGCCTTGTCCCTGGGTGGTAAAGCTTTAGGACAAGTTGCAACATCAGGTGGGGCAGGTGCACACGAGTAAATCAGACATGTTGGCCCCATGTACGGTACTCCAGCGGTAGTAGGGGAGTAAAGCATCAGGCAACAGGAGCTGAATACGTGGAGGAGCTGTTGTTTCAGTAACTGATCGGAGTAATTAGCTGCTGCAGGCGGCACCTGGAGCTGGGAGGCTGTGTGTCTCTGTTGCTCAGGGAAGGTCTTGGGGGCTACTCAGCGTGCATGGGGGGGTAAGGAAAGAGCTGCATGAGCCACCCACGGAACTGAAAGCAGGAAGAAGGACGAGGGTCCTCCTGGGACGTGAGAGACGGGGAGATTGCCGGTGACCCCGTAGGTGATAGTGCAACATGGCTGTTTACCTCTCTAGGAGAACCAGTGCTCACCAACCCTACGAGAATCAGATCTCTACGATTCTTTTCCTACGTTTAAGAATAAATTTTATCATATTTTCATCGGTCCTATTGGCACAGACCACATCTACATCATGGACTGTTTTCTATTCTGAAGGTGGAAGTCTAGTCCGTGCCCCGTTATCGTAATCATGGTTTGCACGTTCCCCAAAGTGCCTGCCTGTTCCTTAGCAGAATTTGGTCCCTGCCTTTGGGGTGAGACTGACCTAAAGCAAGTGAACTGTACTACCTGACACAGGGCTCTGGCCCTGCAGGTCATTGGCATCTGGCGCCAGCTGAGGCAAGACAGCAGAGACAGCCATGGGAGAGGGCTCAGAGGTCCCATACATCCGAAGATGATCCTGTGCTCAGTGGGCAAGGCGATCACTGTCAACTTGGTCAATCATCAGGGGTGGAGGAGGGGTTGATGGGGCGCGGAGTTACATTGTTAATATTGAGGGATATCTGTATTGTTTTTGTAGGTTCTAGCAGCAACATTGTGGTCCCCAAGCTATTCCGTGTCTCCAAGAGAATCACCTTCCCAGGAGCAGTGGATTCAGCCAGGTTTGAAAGATCTAGCCTTGTCATTTGTTTCCCTTGGCCATGCTTGGTGCACTGGCCAAGGAACAGACCCTTGTTCCATGTCTAGTGGCTTCTTGTCCCCGTATCCTGCTGACTTCAGGTCTAAAACACCAGCAGCTCAGTACTATGGAAGAACATATGAAGAGGAAAAGCTTAGTTTCTTGCTTACACAATCTTCTTTTTTTCATGCCCTATTGTCATACATGGTTCGTGGCTGCCCTACTGTACACACAACATGGACATTTTCATCATATATTAGAAAGTCTTGTTTCGTCAGCAATGATCTAACTGTACATGTCACCCACAGTGCTGTAGGCAGAGCAGAAATGCCACCAGCCTCTAGTCCACCCGGTCTGGCAGCCCCACAGTCTCCCTTGGCTGGTGCAGCTATTGACCTTCTTTTTTTTTCCATATTGACTCAATACTTATTTCAGGATCTGCTGTGTCAGAATACACTGAACAGGGAAATCCTGCCTTTAGTGATGATGGTATTGGATTGTAAAGAACTTATGATCACATCCCGTTTTATGTATAAGTTATGAGTATGTGAGGTAACAGCCATCTGAAGACATTCCTCTGTTCAAATCTGTAATCGAGGTCCTGTGCAAGCACTGCCAGGTGACAGTCACCAGGGTGAGGACCAAGAGAGAGCGCGAAGTTCTCCAGCTGGGGGTGTGTGGCAACAGGAGATCAGGCATGAAGTGATTTCTCTGGTCGTTTTGTCATTATGCTGTGTCCGGTGACAGTTGCTACACACATGTAGCAGGGTTTCCGTGAGCTGTAACTTAGAAATCTCTACCTGAAAAAATCATTTGTAAAATGTTTACAAATATATGCATAAATTTTGCAATTATAGGTAAAAGTTGAAAGAATATGTATATTTGTAAATTTGTGAAGATTTGAGGGAAATTAAAAGCTCTAAATCCATTCACTCATACAGCTAAAACTTGAAAGTTTAAATAAATCAAAAAGAGGCAAAAAAAGAAAGAAAAAAAGGAGTTAAGATCTAAAACTAAGTCACTACTGAACTGAATGATACGGATCTAAATCACTGTTACTTAAGGAAACCAAGTAGCCTCCAAGACCCTAAATCAAAATTCCGTAAGTGGCTATGTTTCACACGGACCACTAGATGGCAGGCACAGCCCACATGACGGAAGCACAGGTTCTGTTAAACACTGGGGAGCCGGAAGCCACCCAGCCTCCCTGTGCAGCCCTCAGGCTGGGAGCTCCCTACCCGGCTCTAGGTCTCTCATGCCTGTAGGACTCTGTTCCCAAAGGGCCGCAGCTTCCCCGCATGCGAGGTCCTGAATATTTCCTATCTTACTTTCTGATCTCTGATTAACACAACTGGACAATAATGACCCTTTCGTGAGAATTCATAGAATAGAGTCGGAACTCTGCGTCAAAATCGGTGGGGACACTTAACAGGACAGGGAGCCACAACTCTGACGGGGCAGCCGCTGTCCATGCAATAAGGAGATGTTATGCTCAGATCGCGAACATCCCAAAGACCCCAGGAGACCGATCACGCATGCAAAGGCAAGGAGCCTTTATTCGGGTTAAGCTTGGCTCTCCGTCTGCACCAACACAGTGGATCCGATCCGAGAGCCTCGGGTCTCTGTGTGGCAGACTTTTATTAGTTACAAACAAAGGGGGGTGGGCTGTCAGCTTGGTGGTTACATGATTGGTGAGCACACAGCAGGGGAACAGACTTGTTACATGGTGATTGGCTAACTAACATTAAGCAACTGCCTCTGGCCCCCAGACCCAATTCCCCATCCGCGGGAAGGTAACCCTCACCGCAGGAATGTCAGCAACGTTTCTTAGGCAGTGCGAGCTTTCTCTTGTTTCCGCCTGGTCATCCTGAGAGAGGAGAATTTCTGGCCTACTGATTTTAAGTTGGTTTGAGACCTGTCATGGAGTTCGTTTAGCCTGGGTCTTTCAGAGGAATTGTCCTTGGGAATTCAGGCTGGGAGAGGGGGACCCTGCTGATCACTCCGTTCATGGATTTGGACGGGACACACTAGCTGTGTCCCCGGAGGAGGGAAGGAAGTCGGGAGGGAGAAGGGAGGGCGTGATGTCAGATCTGTCTCCCCACAGTCTCTGGAGTCCTCTGCGGTGGGTCTCAGGGCGCGTCTGCAGCTTCCTGACGCTAAGTCCGCAATGGGGCAGGTCAGATGGAGCCCTGCCCATGGTGGGCTCTACATGATTGTCCTCAATTTGCCAAAATTTAAAATGTCATGCTAAAAATTAAAATTGTGATTTGTTAATATATTCATTTAATAGTTAATTCATTAAATAGAGGCAGTAGACTTGAATTACATGTGAGATGCTACACCAACCCTAGATTTTTCCATCTCTTGCACCTCCATTTATAGTTTGAACTACTGCTGTGGCTTCTGTCATTTCCTCTACAGCTATTCCAATTGTCAGGACAAGGCACTTGAGGGGAAGCTTCTGGCGGGACCTAATATCTACTCTTTAGGAGAGCACAGGCATGTCATACATTTCTCTCTCTGTGTGTTTGTATGTGTGCATGTTTCTGCTTGAGAAGATTAAGGTATGAAGAGCTGGATATCGTATTGGCCGTGTCCTCGCAGGCATTATGTCATATTTGGTTAATGTCTAGTGACAGGCAAGTCACTTCAAGGAATGTGTTAATTCTATGATCTTCCTGTGTCCGTTTCTTTGTTTATGTAACAAGCAGGAACTATCCACTATTTTCTCCCTCTCCGTGGGTCACACACCTAGATCTGTAGACAAAGATGCAGGAACCGTCCTTCTTGACATCTTGAACCATTAGGTCATCACCCGATGGATGACCCTCCTCAGGAGACAGCGTTTGGCCTGTGGCTTCTGCAGGCACAATTCTGCTGCTCTTATCCACCCTGAGACCACCAGTCTTTGCTGAGTAGACCAGATGAACCAGCCCTGCAGCTGTGTCCACCCGCCCCACCCCTGCTAGTTTGCATACAGCCAAATCACGGCTAGCTGCTCTAAATCCCTCTTGCTCCCCTGGTCACACCTGTGCAGGAATCAGTCCCAGTCAGGACACAGCATGGACGTGAAGGTCCCTGCTCAGCTGCTGGGGCTCCTGCTGCTCTGGCTCCCAGGTGAGGAAGGACAGTGCTGGGAATGTGCACAGCCCAGGGTGCTGCTTGGCTCTTCTGGGAAGTGTTTTAGCAACATTATTCGTTGTGTGAATATGTGTTGTTGTGTTCTCAATTTCAGGTGCCACATGTGACACTCAGATGACCCAGTCTCCATCTTCCTTGTCTGTATCTCAAGGAGACAGAGTCACCATTACCTGTCGGGCCAGTCAAAACATTTATAGCCGCTTGGCCTGGTATCAGCAGAAACCAGGGCAGGCACCCCGGAGCCTGATCTATGCTGCATCTAACTTGCAGTCCGGGGAACCCTCGAGGTTCAGCGGCAGCGGGTCTGGGACAGATTTCACTCTCACCATCAGCAGCCTGGAGCCTGAAGACGCTGCCACTTACTACTGTCAGCAGTATCATTATTACCCTCCCACAGTGACACAAGCCGTGACATAAACCTCCCAGGGAGGCAGAAGTGAGAGGCTGGCTGCCCCAGCTGCCCCTCCTGGTGCCTCCACCTGCTCACCGTGTGTCTCTCAGATGCGGCCCCGGCTTGGAAGGGCACAGTGGCTGTGTAGAAGACTTGACGGAGACTCATCAGCACCGTCATTCGTTCCCTCTCCCAGCTCCAACAGTGCAGTCCTGAAAGTAACTCCCCCGGTGTAATCAAGGGTGGGGACTTCGATAGCTGTGCGTCCCAGCAACACGTCACAGGACAGACCTTTACCTCTCACAAGCCGTCTCTGAGTCCTTCTTCAGTCTCTGGGCATCTTCTCCACGGCCTCAGTCCTGCGGTCCCTTCGCCTTAATTCCATCAGCGTTCCCTTTCCGTCACATCCCTCTCACTGCTATGAACACTTGTGTGACTAGACTACGTAGTTCTCACCAGGTAATTCGGTCTGTGCACCCCACGTCAGAATTCTTAATCATAATTGACAAATCCTTTAGCAATAGAAGGTGAAACTCCTGGGCTCCAGAGCCCAGGACATAGCCCCCTCTAAGAATTACCACGGTCATGTTGCCCTCCAATCACCATCAAAACTGATGATTGTCCTTTAAGCCCAGGGACCCTGTGCTCTGTCCACTTCTGCATTCTCAGTCTCGGGCCGAGCGCTCAGCGGCAGCTTCTTCTGAGTTCTTCAGTCTCTTTCTCTCAGAGACTCGGGGCCGCAGCTGTGCTGCTCCCCAGACGAGCCACACGCGGGCAGCTGGGCCTCCCCAGGGGGAGGTTTGTGTTCAGGGCTGTATCACTGTGGGAGGAACATGTGTACCTTGCCAGCAGTAATAAACCCCCACGTCCTCAGGCTCCACCCT
>PVKB01008310.1:7305-18409 GCA_004027205.1 Ctenodactylus gundi | reverse complement strand
CCCTTTAAATAAATGCATTTTTGATGTAACAGATTCTGGTTAAGAAGTTGAGTGCAAACAGATTTTTGAAGAATAAATAGTATGAGAATATGTATTTTTATAATTTTTAAAGTAATGTTTTCACATAATAGGAAAGCACAGAAGAATTTTATTGTAATGTCTATAATCTCATTACAGTGACAACCATGTGGTTTTATTCTTGGGGCCTTTTTTTCCCCCCCATTTTATTGATATGTACAAGTGCAGAATTTAAGGTTTACAATGGAGTTGAGCATTTTGTGCACATACTTTCCTTGTCAAAGTGACAAGGGCTTTCCCGCTCTCCTTTTGTCCCTCCCCCTACCCTCCTTTCCCTCCCTTCACCCCCCCCCCCCTTTCCCTTTGTCTTTCGTTTAAAGTTCCATGAGATGGTTGTGGTCTGGGTCTCTCATATCAGAGAGACCATCCGATGTCTCACCTTCTGCTTCTGACTCACTTCACTAAGCATGATGTTCTCAAGTTTCTTCCATTTGCCTGTGAAAACCTCCACACTGCTGGACCTTACAGATGCGTAGTATTCCATTGTGTATAAGTACCACAGTTTCCAAGGCATGGTCTGGAGCCTTTTCTATGCACGTATATGTAAGCAGTTTTTCATATATTTATAAAGCAGAATTATATGAGATATAATTTTATACCATGTCTCTTTTCCAGAGGAGATAAGCATTTAAATTGGTAGAGGGAGAAAAAAGAGTACCACCCTAGTGTGAACTGGTGTTGTTCAACCCACCAAGAGTCTGAGTAGAACAAGGAGAAGATTCTCCGTCTTTCTTCTTGAGGTGGAACATTGACCTTCTGCTCCAGGGCATCAGAGCTACTGGGTCTTGGGCCTTGGGACTTCATGAGTCACACCAGCGACTGCCCCATTCTCAGGCCTTTAGCCGCGGACTAGGAGGAGCACTATTGACTTCCCTATTTCTTAGGCCTTTGGATTCTAACTGAATTCTACCACCCATTTTTTTCTGGTTCTGCAGCTCACAGAGAGCAAACCACGGGACTTCTCAGTCTCCATAATTGTATGAGACAAATCGCATAATAAATATCCTCTTACATATCTGTCTCTTTACCCTGTGGGTTCTGTTGGTCTGGAGAGCATGAGTACAGTTCTTAATAAGTGCAACCTCTGTTACTGACAATTAAAAGGCCTATCCTGCCATTTTAATGAGCTAGAAGCTGTTTTGTGTCATTTTCTTTTGTAGTTAAAATAATTTACAAGTAATACTACTACTACTTATTGTTATTATTATAAAAACAGTCCTGAAAATGAGGAGATATAAATCAATAAAAGAGGAAAAGAGGTTGAAATTCATAACCCCAACAATCATAAGTTTGTGATGTAGCTGCTAGTGTACTTTATTATTTTTTAGAGGATGATGCTATTTTATTGACAGATTTCTTAATTTATTCCATGGTGTTATCCTGGTCTTTTCGTATTGTTACTTTTCGTGCATAAATATTAATAATTAAATTTTCCAAGATGAGAACCAGTTTGTAAAGATCAGAAGATGCTCTAAAGAGATACACAGTTTTTCTTCTAAAAATAGTATCTTTTTCTCTGAGTCTCACTCTGTAGCCCAGGCTGGTCCTGAACTCACTATGTAGCCGAGGCTGGACTTGAACTCATAGCAATCCTCCTGCCTCGGCCTCCTAAGTACTGAGATTACAGGTGTGTGCCATCATGCCCAGTTTATGTGGAGCTGGTGCTGGGGAAATGCACCCAGGACCTCGCACTTGCTAAGCAAGCACCTTAACTGCTGAGCTATGCCCTCAACCCCTAAAAATAGTATCTTTTGAAGGTAGTTCTGTTTTCTCATAACTTTCATTAGTGATCTGGTGTTAGGGATTAGGATGGATGAAATCTTCCTACTTTCATTCAGGTAAACGGGTTCTATTTGTTTCAGGTGCTTTAGTTTTTCTGTGCACCAGTGGTCGTGTTCCTACACCTGGTTCCGTTGGTCTGGAAGTCCCTGAAAATGCCCCCCAGTGCCGGCTGTCCCTGGAAGGTGGCCTTGGTCTCCAGTGTGCTCTGCTCTCTTTTCTTCCCTACCACATGTGAATTCCTCACCTACCTTCCCATTCCTCACCTCCTGTGTCCTGACTGGGTAGGTGGCAGGTGTCTCTGCTAGCTAGAGTCTGTGTTGCACCCAAACCCAGAAAAGATCTTGAAAAGATACTTTAAAAAGGCCAAAAAGGTCCTCCATTTAAAAAGGTAATCCAGGTTAAACATTTTGCTGTAATTGGTTTTACAGTTTACGAGGAAAAAAACGAGCTATATGCGTATGACTATAATTCAGTGAAAACTGGAAGAGAATGCTGGGGGGGGGGGAACTTAAAGGGAGTATTTATTTTCAACCAGAGAGATTAAAATGTTTTAATGAAGATGGAGTTTTCATGTTCAACCTTGAAAAGTGGTTACATATGATGAAGCTGTGCAGGGACAGGTAGGCAAGGCAGGGACCATCCGTAGTGGAAGGGACCTAGGACCAGGGGGGCTGTCAGCAGCGGGAAGTGTCTAGTGATTCTTCTGGGGGATGTTGAGTGGTTCTTCTGGGAGGTATTTGGTGGTTCTCTGAGGAGGTGTTCGTTGACTCCTCTGGGGAGGTGTTTTGGGGTTCCCCTGGGGAGGTGTTTTGTGGTTGATTTGCCAGGACTGCAGAGAATGTGAAGGAAATGTCATTGAGGTCCTTGTGCCAGTCTAGGGAGGCTGGCTCCAGTAAGGGTTTCAAGAGAAATGAAAACATTGCTGTAGGAAGATTAACTCAGGGATAGTTCACATGTCTGGTTAGGAACGAATGAGGCAGCCTGTAGCAAGGTTCTGTTAGGACCTTGAAGGCAGTGACAGAATGAAGCTGGCCCTGAGTCCACCTACTCAACATGGGTGAGGAAGCTGGACATGGTGTCCCAGGAGTGTCTGTACTCCCAGCACTCAGGAGGGTAAGCCAGGAGGATCCCAGATTGAGCCAGACTGGGCTACATAATGAGATCCTGTTTCAAAAATCAATACTGTAAAATAATAAAATGAAATAATAAAACCCAAAACAAGACAGAAAAAAACCTAACCAAAACCAAAACAAAACAGAAAGCCAACATGGTATTGAGTGTCTTTATAAGAAACATTCTTTCCTTTTCCTCCACCCTCCCCTACCCCTCAATTTCAAATAAAGACATGGATTTCAAAAGCTAACATTAATTGTGCTCTTACCTCACATTATTCTAAAATTTAAAACTTTTGCCTTCACAGTAACCCTCCGCTGTCCTCAGGCTGGTGCAGTTACCACCCCTCCTTCAGTGCTGAAGCTGTGGAGGCACAAGATGAGTGAGGCTGGCTGGGTCCAAACCTAACGCAGGAGTGGATGGAGGGACGGGCGGTGTCTGGCACCAGAACCCCTTGTCCCACCACCGCGTGATGCCACGGAGGCACAGCACGAGACCGGCCATGAACAAACACAGGTTTAAAGGCCACTGACCTTGGCCTCAGCACCCTGAGCCACGTGGGAGTTGGGGTGCAGTGTTGAGCTGGAGAAGTCACACCCAGCTAGAAACCACCTTGCCGCATCTCCAGCTGGTGGCTGCTGGGTGAAAACAGGCCGGCAGCCCCAAAGGTTTCAGATTTGAAAAGAAGCTGGAAATCTGCAGATGTTTGTGTGAAATCTCCTAATCTGTGGCTCCAGTGAATTTAAGGACAACGTTGCATAGGGGACTACTTGTAGAGAAATAATTAAGTATTGTCATCAGTTGTGACTGATTTTGTGGGCCTCCCTCCAAATTCTTACCAGTTCTTTCTTTCTTAGATTTGGCTTTTTGCTGTATTTTGTAGGACTTTGGTTATACAAGGTGATAATAGTCATAACGTTACATTGGTTATGAGGAATGCCTGATGCTTAGTTTTTGGAACAGTGGAAAAAGAACTTTAGGAATTAATGTGGAATATAATTGTGATTTTTATTATTGCACTGTGTGAAGCATGAAGGAATAGTATGATTCAGAAAGTTCTCTTAAACATTTTATCTTTAATTAAAAAATATAAATCCCTTACACATCACCCCCAGCATTTCACCAGCTTGGGACTGTAGGATCAGTGAACAATTTACCCAATCTCTGTCTTCTGGGTTTCCCTTCCTGCTGGTCCAGGCTGAATATCTGATCTCATTCCCTTTCCCCTTAGCAGAGAATCAAAGTGTTCTTTTCCTTTTTAATTAATTAATTAATTTGTTTGTTTGTTTTGAGACAGAGTCTAGCTCCATAGTCTGCGTGGTCCTGAACTCACTTTATAAGGCAAGCCTCCTCCCTCAGCCTCTCGAGTCCTGGGATTACAGGTGTGTGACACCGCCGCTCTACTTTCTTTTTTATTTATGGATTATATTGACAAATCAACACATTTGAACCTTTTTATGTTTGTTGTACAAAAAGTCACAGAGTTTAGGCTGTGGAAGTCTTTTTTATTGAACACATAATATTTCCTTTAATAACATTAGTTTTCTATATAAACAAAAAAGACTCATAATGTGACATTCAAGTAAGGCACACATTGAACTGGATTTGGCCTGCAGGCCACCACTGATTATCTTAATGTGAGAGTCTGGGAAGCCAATCTGGAGGCCACCACAGCAGTCCAGAAAAAGGTAATGGCTTGCATCGGTGTCTTGTCTGTGAGAAGCCAGAAGAGCTATGCTGTGTGTAAGAAACTTCCCGAAAGAGAAAAGCCAGGCCACCATGATACTGGTTCCTTGTGAGATCAGTTTTTCTGACACTTCAGTACAATATGATGAAAAAATCTTTTCTTCTCTTCAGGTGTTCTGTTTGCCCAACTGCACCCAGACTGGGCCAAGCATCTGGGACCCCACTGTGGGGGCAGCTGGGACTCCATGCGTCCGTATTTATCGCCATGTTCAGAGGCCTCTGTGCATGGGAGTTGGTGTTCGTGATTGCACCTGCAGGTTCCACCGCACTGTGGAGATGGTCACCAGAGGCTAATGCCATTGAAAGACATGTACTATATCCATCTCCCAAGAAAAAAAGAAATCTATCACTCTATGCAGGACCATCTGGTGCTCCAGACTGCTTTTGTCTTCTCCGAAATTCATATATTGACAGCCTAATCTCCAACGTGATGGTATTCGGAAAGTCATCTGGTCTTTGGGAGGTAATTAAGTCTACAACTAACTTATTATCTTGGAAATTAGCTAGCCATGGGAGGGCAGGCCCTTCTTGGGCCCCTGCAGATGTCAAAATACAGAAATATATATTAAAAAGCCTGTGGTTAATGTACAGTCCCAACAGTATTTTTGTACTTGTACCAGAAGTGGGAGATGATGGAAGGCCCACCTCCAGCAGAGGCCCAAGCACATTGTCTCTCTGGCAGGTTTGCTGCAGTCAGATTAGATAATGAGGACAGATCAGTCCTTGTGCAATTTGTAGTCAGCTTCGTTTCCTGGTTCTCACACACCAGCCTGACATTGTTGTGTTTGGATTCACAACATGGTCAAGGGATGTTTACATCCCCACCCAGACAGCTGCACTCATTGACATAGAAGGAAAGATGATGATGTTTATTTCCGGAATGGTAAAACATTGAAACCCCGGTTCTCTAAAAATAAGTCACTGTTTTACTTAGAGGTGAATTGAGATTGTTTACTTCAAGTCAAAAGTGTCTGACAATGGTTCTCCAAAGTTAGCTTAAATTGAAAAAGGGTCTAATGTTATCATGAGAGTATCAAAAAGGGAGGTCTTTGACATTCTGCAGATTTTTATTTCTGAAATAATCAAACATTTATAAGATTGTCTTCATGTGTTTTCTCTAAATGCTCAATTCTGGGAAATCATGGATATGGTCCGTGCACTTCTCAGAAATTTTCCAAATCAGACTTGCTTTGATGACGCCTGAACTCTGAACTTCTCAAAAAATTTCCCAAGTTGTGTTAATTCCAAACCGTACTGGCCCGCGTAGGAGTAAAACAATGGGTGAGAGGAACTTATTTTACCAGCAGTGTGGTCCAAGGGAAGCAAGATCACCCAATATAGCTTTGTCTTTCAAAATACTACCACCCTTTTCTGTCTCTGTCTAAGCTTGAAATGTATTTCTCTGGACAAGCTGAGGTCTCAGGAAGAGCCTCAGGTTGGTGGCGAAATTTTCTTAGGCTGTCAGACAGTACTGAGCAACTCGAGTTGGAAAAGGGGAGCTGGGAGAGCGTTCACTCCTGGACTGTTTTATGGGTGCTGGGAGTGTTGCCGCTATGCACCAAGCCGCATGTGTGAGGGCACGGGTCAAGGGTAAAAGGGCCCCAGGCTCGCCTCTTGAATTATTGCCTCCAAGCTCAGCTCTGGGGGGCAGGGGGAGACGGGGGAGACCTGCAGGAATGGCTGCTGGAAAAGAAACACGTGCTTTCCGTGGTTGACATGCAGTAGTTTCTTCAAACGAGCCGAGAAGGGAGATTGGAAGGCTCAGCCTTCAGCCCCCAGGCCACGGAGGCCGGACAAACGCAATCCCTTTGGCCAGCGATGGCCGCTGTGTGGTCTCCGCGGGAGAGGTAGCGCTCCGCCGCCGCCGGCTTTGCTTCTTGTTGTTTCAAACAGGACATGACCTCCAGTAATTTAAAATCTGTTTTTATTTCTTCCTCTTTGAGACTGCTCATCCTGTCTCTAACTGGTTGCCTGCGAGGGAAGAAAAGGGAAGGAAAATAAGGAAAAAGAAAAGGAAGCTCCTTCCCCACACTGAGTGACCCGTCTCCTTCCCCAGGACATTCAAGGACTCATTGCAGCCTGCCCTCCCCGCCCCCTCCTCCCCATTTCCCCTGACTCAGCCCCTTCCACTCCTCACAGCTGGCCACACAGATCTCCCACCTGCAGCCTCAGCATGCCTCCTTCCCAGACCAATCTGGGCTGGAGACAGGAAGCAATTAAACAGACCCAGCAAGTCCCTCCTCACTCACATCCAGACTTCCGCACCCTCTGCCTGCTAGCAGAGGATGTGTGTCCCTCTGCTGCTGGCTGGGCGGCTGAGTTGCAGGAGAGGTGACAGTCAGCCCCCTGCCCCTACTCCGGCCCCCTGCCTCCTGTCTACAGGGACAGGACACCTGCAGCTGACTTCTCCAGTACAGCCTGTCCCCCATAAAGTGTTCTAATGTCGAAGCCTGCCATTCTGTTGGAGATGACCTCAGAGAATGTGGAAGCTTCTCAGTCCCTCAGAGTTGGGGTGGTCTGCAGTCATTATTGGTTTGGGTTTCTTTTTTGGTTTTTTTTTTTTTTTTTTTTTTTTTTTGCCCCTGATAAGATCTTGCTGTGTTGCCTGGTCTCAAACTCCCAAGCTTACAGAACCCTCTTTCCTCAGCTTCCCAAGAAGCTGGGGCTACAAGTACGTGCCGCCATGCCATTTGCAGTGCAGGTTTTGAGAGGATCAAGCTTTCCTCCCACATCTGCGTAATACTCTCAGTTTAGGGGATATGAATAACTGATATGTTCATGTACAGCACTGCGCAAACTTAAAAAGAAATGGAGGCCTCTTTAAGTCAATTGCTGCTTCTAAACCTTTCCTGTATTGAAATTTGGGAGCTGGCACTTTTCTGTCTGGTTCTTGCTTTTCTGTGTCCTTGCTGATGCCTCTGGGCCTAAGCCCTGAGGGCTTTCCCAGATGCTGCTGGCCAGTGCTTGGCTGCTGAGCCTTGGTCTCCCATCACTGGACCTTGCCCGCTGTTGTGACCACTGCTACTAGGCCCATAGGTTACCTCAGCCATTCCTGTCTGGCCAGGTTCCCGAGACTCCCCAACAGCTCTCTCTACTTCTGGGCCCATCAATCTGGGGACAAGGGCTAAGTGAAGGATAGGAATTTGACTCCCTTCAAGAATCTTTAAATTGTATACAACACTTATTCCGTGGGAACAGGGCCAGAATAGAAAAAAAATTGTTCTAATTTTTCACTTCAGAGCTTTGGTTTTCTGGGAAGGAGATCAGTTTAAAATCTGACTATTCTGTAATGAATCCCGTTAGTGATCTGAGCAAAACTGGCCCATACTGTCAGATACATCTCAGGGAGATTCTAGTATTCCTCGTGGATTTAAGTTCCTGACAGCTTAACAGGCTCTGGGCCTCTGTGGGTGTCTTTGACACGTTGGCATGCCTCCCCTACTGCTGAGGTGTCTGCAGGATGTGGTGCCAGCTCCTATCCATGACTCCAGCATGTTGAGTTTTCCATGTAAAACACCTCCACTACTGTGAGATTCAGCTGAATGTCAAAAAAAAAAAAAAAAAAAAAGATTATAGCTGTTAGAAATGTGGAAACACTTAGACATCCATCTGTCCTCTGGGGACTAGAAGAGTTGTTTGTATGGCCTTTGCCAGGGCTCTGTCCAGTCCAGACTAGAGTGACCCTTCAAATGAACCTTCCATTGTAACCCTCAGGACATGATCTTGCTCTCATAAATTCTGCTATAAAGACCATTTTAGAGAAAAATTATTTTTGTTTCATTTCAAGAAAATTGGTTTTGACATTTTCATCCTAATGGGAAGATTCTGCTGGAAGTCTTGGGGAGCAGACAAGTGACTCAGTGATGTGTGATGGAGTCAAGAAAATAAATGAAGTGACAAAGTCCTTTGAGGGAGGATCTATTTCGTGATTGTCTTCTAGATTTTTGAAAGGACACAGGTGTGACCCATGTCAGTTGATCCAATAGGATCACAGTAAGTGGTCAACTGAATTTGGAATTTTGTTGCACTGAATGTAGGTCGGGAGCCAGATTGGTCATCGTATCATTTGGTGCTTAAAGACCTGTCTTGGACTGTATGGGTGAAGACAGGAAAGCCCTGGGGTTAGACTTGGGCCTGTTGGGAAAATGTCCCTTTGTCTGTGCTCCCAGAGCAGTCTGTCTAAGCTCAGGGCCGGTACTGCGTACATTGTAATCAGAAGCTTGCCCCTTTCTTCTTTAGTGGGCTGTGTTGTTTGAGAACAGAGACTGATTCTTCCCCCCCCCCCCCCCATTTTATTGATATGTATAAGCACAAAATTTAAGGTTTACAATGAAGTTGAACATTTTGTGCACATACGTTTCTTGTCAAGGTGACAAGGGCTTTCCCACTCTCCTTTTGTCCCTCCCCCTATCCTCCCCTCCCTCCTCCCCAACCCTACCCACCCTGTTTCACTTTGTTTTTCGTTTTAAGTTCCATAGGAGTTGTGCTCTGAGACTTTCATATCAGAGAGACCATTCGATGTTTTACCTTCTGCTTCTGACTCACTTCACTAAGCATGATATTCTCAAGTTTCTTATATTTGTCTGTAAAAGCCTCCACGCTGTTGGACTTTATAGATGCATAGTATTCCATTGTGTATTAATGCCACATTTTGTGTATCCATTGGTCTGTTGATGGGTATTTTGGTGAATTCCATATTTTAGCTATTGTTAGTTGTGCTGCTATGAACATAGGTATACATATGTCTCTGTTGTATGTTGTTTTGGCCTCTTTTGGATATATTCCCAGGAGGGGTGTTGCTGGATCGAAGGGGATATTTATTTCTAGTCTTTTAAGAGATCTCCATACTGCTTTCCAGAGTGGTTGTATGAATTTACACTCCCACCAGCAATGCAGGAGGGTTCCTTTCTCCCCACAGCCTCGCCAGCACTGATTGCTATTTGATTTGTTGATATAGGCCATTCTCTCTGGAGTGAGATGGTATCTTAGTGTTGTTTTGATTTGCATCTGTCTTATGGCTAGAGATGTTGAACATCTTTTCATGTATCTGTTGGCCTTTTGTGCTTTTTCGTGAGTGAACTGCCTCTTCATTTCATTTGCCCACTTTTCATAGGATCCTTTATTTTGGTAAACTTACTTTTCTTCAGCTCCCTGTATATTCTAGTTATGGGCTTCCTATCTGAGTTGGTGGTGGTGAATATTTTTTCCCAGTCTGTTGGATCTGTTTTCACAATGTTGATAGTTTCCTTTGCTGTGCAGAAACTTTTTAATTTGACATGATCCCTTTTGTTAATAATGGGGATAGTTTCTTTGGCTCTTGGTGCTTCTTTAACAGCTGTCTATACCATAACAGGCACTTACAAGTACTTATTGTTCTTCTCTTCTCTAGACACATTAGTAATGTACTTAAACACACAGCGACCCTAGGGAAGTAAGGTAAATAGTCCCACTTTACAGATGAGGAGACTGAAGGTTAGTTGTTCTTCCCAAATCATGCAGTTAGTATTGAGAGAGCCACCTTAACCCACAATAAGAACCTGGAGAATTATCACCAAATCTCCTTTATTTTAGAACTGAACACTGATGCTGTTTTCTCTCTCTAGCCCTGAGCCGTGGCAGCAGGCATTCAGGTCTTGTTATCGGTGGGTGTGTCGTGCTTCTTTGTCAAAGATTTGGCTAAGCGAGTTTCACTTATTATTTTCAAAGATTTTTGATAATAAAATTGTATTTCTTTTGTGCAGTTGTTTTCTGAGACCCAGAGACACTCCCTCACCAAATCTATCTCCTTCCTAAAAAGTACTAACTTGTCAAGGACAGGACTTGGGTTGGGCTTTCTTTCTATTTTACTTTTAAAAGTTTCTTGTTTGGAGTGTTTCAAATCAGTTATGGATAAAAATAATACAGCTTTCTGAGGAATATGACAATTTTGGTCTCTGTGGGAAAGTGCAATTTGGCCTCTGGTCAATGTCCTTTATGAGCTCTGAGGGACACTAATGTGAGAGGCCGTGAGGGCCACCGCTCTACTGCAGGTAAAACCAAGCACAAGTTAGACACGACCTTATTGTTTCCAGATGATCAGGGACGGCTAGGTGTGCCCTCCTTAGTGGATTTTCTTGTGTAGAATTTGGGGAAAAGGGTTGGGGTAAGCGCACCAGAGTCGTGAATACCAGGGAGCAAAATTAAACACTCCAGTTGTACATCTTTTTTAGTGAGTTCAACAAATACTTGAGCATTGTGCACTCATACAGCCCAGGGCGAGTATGGAAAAATCATCACGGCTTCAGCATCTATCGGTTTTAGAGGCAGAGTGAGACACATGAGCTGGCTGACGGGAGTCCCATTGGAACTGGAGGTGAAAAATGTGGCCAAGCCAAAGGCGCTGAGC
>PVKB01008309.1:0-18296 GCA_004027205.1 Ctenodactylus gundi | reverse complement strand
AAAAAAAAAAAAAAAAAAAAAAAAAAAAAAAAAAAAAAAAAAAAAAAAAAAAAAAAAAAAAAAAAAAAAAAAAAAAAAAAAAAAAAAAAAAAAAAAAAAAAAAAAAAAAAAAAAAAAAAAAAAAAAAAAAAAAAAAAAAAAAAAAAAAAAAAAAAAAAAAAAAAAAAAAAAAAAAAAAAAAAAAAAACTGCTGAGGTGCTAGCTGAAGGCCAAGAAATACAGAATGAATAGTAAAAGAAAGTTGTTACGAATATCAGCTATGACCAGTTACTAAAAGTAGGATTGTAATTAGAATTACAATCAGGTATTGAAATGAAGATGGTAATGAGAATTCCTTTTATATGCTGTCATTATGTTTATACAGATATATTATTAATTGGGGTAATACTGGAATTTGTTAAAGTAATTGTGTGTCAGAAGAATAGGCATCTTCCAAAGAGAAATTATGTTTCTACCGTGGGGAGAAATTTATTGTGTTTTTGTGTATATGCAGTGTAGTTATGTTATGTTAAACATAGTTGGACATTTTGTTATGGCATTTGGAAATAAGATTTAAGGAGATATGTCTGGTTGGCAAGTTGACAGAGAGTGAATTGTCACTACTGGAGGGGTTATGTCTACTTGGGGAAATTAGGAAATGCCCAGGATAGAGTTTAAGTGTGTGTATAATTGACTTATGGGAAGCAAATGAGAGACAAACACTCATACAGATGTTGGTAGCTCAAATGGAAGCTTGGACTAAATAACTAGGGAGGAAGAATAAAGATTGTTGGGATTGTTTCTGGGCAGGCTTCGGCTTTTGCAATCACCAGACATGAACTCCCTCCTGTCTTCAAATTGATGATCTCCATTGCGCATTTACTTCAGTCTCTGGTCTTCATTGCTTTTTTCCACATCATTCCATGGCGGATTCACCTCAATTGTCCTGCAGTATCAGACTTGTGTCCTTCTGTCTCACCCTGAGCAGCCATTGGATGATCCAGCCCTCACAAGAGTGGCCATCTATTTCCTCCGACTTGTGGGTACTTCCAATAAGTTTACTGTGTTTATGTATAATTTCTTTTAATCCTGCCTTCCTAAGAATTCTTGCCAATGCGCCACTGCACTGGTTTTCTAGGATTTCCACTACAAACTCTAACAATAATAGATGACTTAAATTACATAAATTGATTTTCATAATTCAATACTTGAAAAATCTGAACTCATCATATCAATTTTTTACTAGTTTGAAAATTTAGTTCTTCTCTTTGCCATATTATATTATGATGATAGGTGGCAATCCTTGTTATTCCTTGGTTTACAGACACATCATCAACATCTATACTCCATCTTCACATGATGTTCTTTCTTTCCAATTCTTCTCCTTTTCTTGTATGACATCAGTCACGAATGTTTGACTACATTACATTAAATAATGAAAGTCTTAGTTACTTCTCATTGCTGAGACAAATTGCCTGACATCCACAACTTAAGAAAAAATTTCATATTTGCTTTCAGTTTCAGAAAAGTCTCAATCCATCCATGCGCAGCTGGCAATGGTGGAAGCATGTCAAACTAAAGGAAAAACTAATCACTGAATGACAAGAGGAAGCCTAGACAGTAAGGAAGAGTAGAACAACTGTATCTCCTTCCGAGTCAAGCCCCAATGATTCATCTCTTCTGATCAGGACTTACCTCTCAATAGCACACGAAGTCTATAGATAATTCACAACATGAAAGTACATGGGACCTTTAGGAAACATTCCAGATCCAAAACATGTACAATGGCCAACTCTATTATGCTTTTAATAACATAATTATATTTGCAGAGTTTCTTTCCAAATAAAATTACACTTACAGATAATGGAGATTAAGACTTCAACATTAGCAACAAAGATGTAAGAGCAATCTTTGGATTATTTCCTAATTTGGATTTCAAACTTTCCCTATCTCCTGTTTTCTAAGGAACTTCCTGCTATGGTTTGGCTCTAAAGTGTTCCTCAAAGTATATTTGCATTTAGAAGTAGTGGTTTTGGAAGGTGTTTGGATATTGAGGGTCTAATTTCATTGACTACATAATTCATGGAGGGACACACCGTTTGATGGCTTTATTGGAGGGTAATAAAAACTCAGAAGGTCAGATTTAATAGAAGAATAGAAATCATGGAGATATAACCTAGAAGACTGCTGTAGATTGGATCTGAAGTGTCCCTAAAAGCCTTAAGTACCTATAGATACTGTGTAGTATTGGGAATAAGGACATGGGTAGAGTGGGTAAGTGACTGGCTTGACACTAGGGGTGTGTATGAGGGCTCTGCCCTTTACTCTCTGACTGTTTTTTTTTTGTTGTTGTTGTTCTTTCATACCAAAGTAGATCTCTCTCTCTCTCTCTCTGTCTCTCTGTCTCTCTCTGTCTCTCTCTGTCTCTCTCTCTCTCTCTCTCTTTCTCTCTCTCTCTCTCTCTCTATCCTCTCTCCTCTCTCCTGCTCTGACTATGGCACTTTCCAGCCTCCTGACTGTGAATGGATTGTGCTCAACTAAAAGAGTGAGCTAAAATGAGTCTGTCTTTTTAAAGTTGAGGATGTCACATATTCCATCCATCCCAGCAACAAGAAAGTAACTAAGACAGAAATTGGTACCAGATGTGGGGTCATTGTTATGACCTTACTTTGACAATGTGGTTTGGAAGTTTTTAAAACTAGTTTGTGGGAGGAGTTTGTAAAAGTTTGAGGATTACAACTGGAGAAATCTTGGAATGCTCTCAGTTGAGGCAGATAGGAGATTCTACTCAGATTTCAAAAGACTAAAATGTGGATATAAGTGTGGAGTGGCAAACTTTGACTCAAGAAATTTTAGATGAGAATGAGAACTGCTCTAGCAAGTGATCCAAAAACATGCATGTTATACTGTGGCAAAAAAAGTTTGTCAGCATTTTGTCTTTTTCCAGAGATTTGCCTGAAATTAAGATTAAGCTCAGTAAGTTATTGAATCTGGTAGAGGAAATATCAAAGTAGTCCAGTGTTCAGACTGTAACTTAGGTTACGTTGGCTGCAGCTTCTAGTCAACTCTGTGGCAAAACCAAACAAAAATAGAAAAGAAAAAAAAAAGGAAAAAAGAAAAAAGAAAAAAAAATGATGCAAAAAGCTTACAGATTTGCCAAACTGAAAGGGCCTGCAATGTGGTGGGAAGAAGAGCACGAGGATCTTAAAGACATTAATATTTTTGGAAAGCCAAGTACTTACAGTCAGAACTATAGGGAAGATGGGCAGTCCTGGTTTTATAGGCTTATAGAGTACAGGATTCAGGGATCATAAAGATTTCCACCCAGAGTTTAGAGAAAGTCCTTGGGGGTCAGGCAATGTGTCCCTGGGAGGGCAGTGGGTGAAATTGTAAAGAAAAATTCTAAGATACAATTGATATCCCCAAAATTTGGAGCATGGATTATTCCTTGAGGAATGCTTCATGCTGCAGGTGAGGCCAGCCCAAAGAAAAAATAAAAGATGACTATTACAATACTAGCTCACTCTGGGCTGCTGCCACCGCTTCTCTGTGAAATGGACACGGTCCTACAAGATTTCACCCCTGATGTGCCAGATATAAAATTTATTTCAGTCCAGTTGTCTTTTATTCTCCCATTTCTCCCTTTTGAAACAAAAATATTTATCTTGTGACACTGTATGCTAGACGTGTCTGAATCTTTGGTTTTTACCGTAGCTTTTAGTTGAGAGTTTGCCTGTGCCTCAGAGGAGACTTTGGAATTTGACTTTTGAGCAGTTATGGAGTTGCTAAGAACCTGGCACCTCTTAGAAAAGGACTAAATGCGTTCTGCATAGGGTGGTATACAGGAGACTTTCGGGATTGGGGGTGAATTGTTGTGAGTGTTCCTCAAAAGTTTCATGGGACTATGGATACTGCGAACTACTGGGAAGGTGGAAGTGCCAGGTGCTTGGGTCTTGATCTGGAGGGCCGTGCCCTGGGTCTGTGCTGCCTTCTAGACTTTGCTCTGTTCTGCCATGTTTCGAGGACCTCTGTCTCTGGAGCTCTCTCTCTGGGTCTAGCTCCATTTCTCCATTTCCAGCACCCCTCCTCTCAATGGACTCTGACATCCTAAAAAAATGAGAAAAAATTCTTTTCTCCCTAAAATTGTAGATGGCATGCATTTTGCTCCAGAAACTAGAAAGTTATTAAGACAGAGACTGTGTTTTTTGGCCAGTACTTTCTTTCTGGCGCCTTCACCCTCTCTTTGTGCTCGTGAGTTGCCGTGAAACCATTTGCTCCCACCTTGTCTTACTGTAGCGTAAAGTCACAGAGACAGATGGTTACTAGACTGGACTGGAGTCTCTGAAACTGGGAGGCAAAATAAATATTTCCTGTTTTAAATGCTTTTTTCAAAAGTATCAGAACAATAGAAATGTCTCAATAATTACTTGCAGAATTGTTTTGACAAACTCGGATTATCCAAAAAAGGCATTACATAAAAGGAACAATTAATACAAATTTATGCAATAAGAAATGTAAGAAATTGAAAAACATATTTTTTTTTTATCAAGGACTATTTTAAATTCCAAGAGTGTAGAATAGTTAAAAATACACAAAAATTTCCTTAGGAATGATGTGATTGAGATGATAATATTTAAATAAATGTATAAATAATGCGAATTGATACAAGAGCCAATGAGGAGGGAGAAAAGAACATGCCATGAGCCTGGGAATGACAAGTCTACCAAAAGAGACATTTGGAGAACATGTGAAGAATGGTGGGAGAAGTGGGTGCCAATCTGTGGAGGAAGTGTAAGGTCTTTAGGATGTAGCGTGTCTAGAGATTTTCAGAGCATCAAATACCCCAAGATGGATGAAGTAGAATGGGGTAGAGAGGGGAGGATGGGTACCAAAGGTAGGAGTGGACCAAGTGATTAGAAGGATCTTGCTTTGTATTCTGCACACTCAGGAAGAAGAGGGAAGGCTTTAAGGCCAGGGATAATAGGCCTTTGCTTTGCAGAATGGTAGGCTGTGTGCTTATTGTAGTCTGTGTGTTAAAAGTATATTTTAGCAGGAGGAGGAGTATTAAGTTGTAATAGGAAGCAAGTGGTAAATTATGCTGGTTTAGATCAGGTGTCATAGTGGGAATGCTATTAAGGAAGTAGTCTCACCAGATATACAACTAAAGACAAAGGAAATTCTGGGAAAATTGGATTCACGCCATGAGAAAAAGAGAAGGTTTAAGGGAAAAGTCTGCTTAAGCACCTTAAAAGAATGTGATTGACATTATGCAGAATTAGGATGTAAAGAAGCAGGCTCACAGGTGAAACAGGTAGTTGAGTTTTAGACATGTTAAGTCTGATATGCCAATATTACTTTTAAGTGAATATGTGAGGGAGTTGATTAAGTGCTGTTGAGAGACATCTGAGCTGTATATATAAAAATTCTAAAGCCATTGTTTGAAGATAAAATAATGATTACTAGAAGGCATTTTAACTGTGTGCAGAAAGCAAAAAAAAAAAAAAAAAAAAAAAAAAAAAGTTTAAAGACCAATCTTTAAATACTTTCTAGCACAGTGAAAAGATGAAGAGAAATTTGCAAACCACAATGGCACTTTTCTGAAATGTTAAGTGAAAAAGAAGAATGGGTAATCAAAACTGTCACTGATTAGTTATAGATCAGGAAAGATAAGATCTAAGAGTTTATTATCGACTTAAGTGGTTTTTAAGTCAAACTTTCCTAAAAGCTGTTCCACTAGAGCGACACAAACACAAAGAGAGCGAGGAAGGCATAATTTGAGAAAATAAGCCTCGTTTTCAAGAAATTTTGCTACAGAGGACAGTGTAGTAAGGAAATAGTATTTCAATTCATAAAAATAAAGTCCATAATTTACATTTAAAAAAAAATCTAACTTTTTACCTTGCTATAGTTCCTTAAATGCTGGTAAAAACCAGAGACTTAATAAGAGATGCAAGTTAATCTGGCACTGCGAAATAGCCAAAGTGAGTGTCAGTGCTTCTCTATCTGTCCTCTGAGTGCTGACTTCCACATGCAGGCTTGAGGAAACCTAAGTATTATATAATGAGACGTTAGCAAGTTTTACATTTGTTCTAGCAGAATATAGTGTCCATATTGCCTAACGTTGATTCCAGTACCGATATTTCTGTGATAAATACCTGGAACAATCCACATCTCACCTTACAAAGTATGTACAAGTGTGACTAATTCATGGAGAACTGTCTGTCAACAATTGGTGTTTCTTAATGAAAAACGTAACTGTATCTTCATATAGCATTGAAAACAATTCCATACAGAGGAATAAACCTATAATGTGGCAAAATGATACAAATTTTAGTGTTATGAACTTGAATATATGTGTGTTGGTGGTATATAACTTACACACATATGATTTGGCTTGATTTGAAGGAAGGCTGAGAACACACACACACACACACACACACACACACACACACACACACACACACATTTTGGTAGAGTGACATATTAGGACTAGGAGATGATGTTGTTATCTTTTAGTGAGCTCTGCTTTCTCAGTGAAGCTACCTAGTAATGAAGACGCGACATGAGGGATAAGAAATTTTGGAAAGAAAAGAAAGCATAGCTGAATTATCCACTGTATGACATGTCAAATCTCTATGGCTGACAAGACTACTGTGTTAAATACCTTTGATTCGTTTCCCTGAACCTTCTTCATCTCAACCAAGCCATTTTCATCCCAGAAATTTTATCTTCTTTTTATTTGCTAATTGATTTTTATCAACGGGAAGCACTATAGAAGAGAGTGAAAGAGGTCGCATACTTTTTCCACAGAACATTTCTCCTTCAGGAGCCTTTTCTTTCCCCGTCTATTATGAGAAAGTGACTGCTCCTTTTAATACAGACTCTTACTCATTTAAAATCTCTCAGTCTTCCCTGGCTCTTAGCTTTTTAATCTTAGTGATGATAAAGAAACTGCTCTCACTAATTCTAGATTATTGCATTGTTCTTTGCAGGTCCAACGTACCTTGTATATGTTGACAGATTGAAACATTTTATACAGCTAAAAAAGCTAATGATTCAAATTATACTTGCTTGAATACCTTTTTTTCTGGTTGAAATATTGCTAATAAAATTACATATACTATTCACTTATCTGTTTAAAGTGCATTTTTAGAGGTTCTTTGAAAGTGGATGAGTCCAGTCTTCTAGAGTCAGTGAAATTCCCAAAGTCTTACTTAAGTCAATATGATATATTCACTGGCATATTCTTACCATATTCTTTCCAGTTGTATATGCCTGAGCATGTTGAATCCACCAAAAACAACTGCTCCTTCAAACTGACCATTGGATTGCGTCAAGGGCAGCAGTATTACCAACTACCTCCTGTCAAATATCTACTCTATAATATTTTAACTGTATTCTCCTATAACTCTCAAGAATGTTTATTTTTCCTCAAAACTTTCTTTCCCAATATAAGTTATCATGTCTAATTTTGCATCCAATAAGTTATCATGTTTAATTTTTGCATTACTGAGTCTTTATCTTTCACTCTGAATTCGTTCTTCTCTATTCTTCATTTATGATTGTGTTTGAACACTAACTGGGAGACCTACTAAGTGTTCCAATCTTGGTCCCTGCAGTTTGAATTTTAGAGCTAAATCTCCCTACCCTTGTTTATCATGGAAGTTAGTCAACCTTCCTCACTCTCTTGCTTTTAGCTCATTCTACACACACACACACACACACACACACACACACACACACACACACACACACATATATATATATATATATATATATATATATATATATATATATATATCTTCACTAAATTTCATAAAGTTTCAATATGAAAATATGAATAAAAAAGTCACAGAACAAGAATGACCTATGTCAGCCTTTCTTATTGTATAGTAACCTATGCTGCTACTATCTACCATCAATATAATTTAAGAACAGTACCACTTGGCACATATTTACAACTATGGTATTGTGCTATGGTAAAAAAACAAATAAAATTGTAAAAGGAGCCATAGTCATAGGTAAAATGCTACATCTATTTTTGTTTTACTACAACACACATTCCTCTGCAAGTGTTGGTGAGATTCAGGAGACTTTCCAACAGAATGAGCATTTGAAGAAGCTGGATAGATTAACTTCAAATCCAAAACCAGTGCTGCATTAAATTAAGAAGAATTCTTTTTGATGAGATAAGAAGGAAAGTGTTATCAAAGATGTGATGAACATATAATTTTCTATGTGCAAAGAAATACTTTCCTTTGAGTTGTATATGTATAAAAGATAAACCAACAACACAAAGTTTCCTTTTTCGATCAGTGTTTAAAATAGCACACTGCAGCTCCTTTTTAAGATTTTGTTGTACTTACTCTTCCCATAGACACACAGAGGCCGAGCTATTATTATTTTTCCTGAAACAGGATAGTGATGAAAGGTTGACTTCAAATGGAACTAGATTTTATTCATTTAAAAAACTTTAAGTACTCAGGAAAAAAAAAGAAAGACCTTCTATCTTAGTCTTCACTTCAAAACATAAAAAAATATTGAAAAGAAATAATTCTATTTATTACCAAAACACAATAAGATAAGCTTAAGAAAGGCCGACTTCTGTCAATTACACATATAACCTTAGCTCGTATGCTGTGATAAGGCTTGAGAGCCTGGCGTTCCTTTTCCTTGAAATGAATGCTGCCAGAGAAAAACCTTTCAGAGTTCACTACTCTCCCAGAGAGCGAAGTAATTACATTTTATAAATTAAACGGTCCCTGATGTGGTACAGTCAATTGTGTTTCATATTTTTATAGAGGTATGAGAAACTACTTATAAAATTATTTAAATCATGTACAATTCTCAGTTTACTACTCAGCTCTAATCAGGAAAGAGATGCTATGACTTTGTTATTTTAGGTAGGAATGATGTTGGGAAAATTTCTATTATTTTTCAATGCTGACATTTAAAAATTATTTTCTAGTGAACACAAAAAATATAAAAAATTCAAAATTCATATAAATAACTTTATATTTTTGGTTTTATTCTTTATTTTCAAATAGAACAACCTTTTTCATATTAAAGTCAACATTTAATAATTCCTCTCATGTCTCTTCTTTTTTTTGAGACAGGTTCTAACTGTGTAGCCCAGGTGATATCTCTTAATCACATTATAATCTGAAAAGGAATCAATGATCTTGGCTTCCTATTATTTTATCAAAATTATTTTTCAATTCTGTCCGTGTAAAAGCTACTACATTTTTTCCACTCTTGCCCGACCTTCAAAGAGATAAAAGCCTTTCAAAAGTGTCCAAAATTTTCATGTAAAGTATATAATGTATGTGTAAATTATGTTTATATAAACATTAAATAGTACTACATGTGGTGTATATTTTGAAGTATTGTGTTGTTTCCATTTGGTTAACAGAAATTTTGATTTATATACAAAACCTAGAAAATAGCTTATATTATTTTATGCTATTTTAATCAAAGGATATTAATAGAGGTAAACTGCTTCATAGAAGAAAACCACATTTTTGTGCTATAAAATATATTTACCTTGGAGCATACTGAAAGCATTATGAATTTTCTTATCTGAAGGCAGTTGTTTTGAGACAATGTCTCACCGTGTAGTTCAGGCTGGCTCTGAACTCACTGTATAGCCCAGATTGGCCTTGAGCTCATGGCATTCCTCCTGCTTCAGATTTGCAAGTGCTGAAATTATAGGCGTGTGCTACTATGCCCAGGTTTTGATGGCAAATTTGACCAAGGAATCATAACCTAGTGCAAAATTCACTGCATAAACTTTACTCTTTCTTCAGAACATTTTTTATTTTCTTAAAATATAGTAATAAATATAGTATATCCTACTACCTTAGAAATTTAATAAATAATGAAACAGATGACAAGCATCAGAAATAGTTTTATAAGTTATATCTTAGAGAATTATTGTATAAAGCATGAAGATGCTTTTGATACTTATGAATTAGGCAAAATTTTTACATTAAAATCAATGTTTAATAAATAGAAAAAATGTGTCAAGGATGTGGTTATTTCTCACAGATTAATGAGAATATTTTTTCTTTCTCCAAATTCAGTGACTTACAAAGACATTATATTAAAATACCATTTATGGATTTTCAATGTAATTATGATAATAATAATTCAGCACGGTTCTACCATTTTCATAAATTCTCAATATTTTGACAATACTTAATGCAACATGCTTGTACCAGGCATTTTAGGTTACTATTAAATCATTTCATTTCATTTTGGTATAGAGACTCTTTTATAACATAGAGATATAAATGTAAATGTAAACATGTCATTACTTTCTCAGCTGAAGAGAACATTTGTATTTTATGTTAGTCATGACAGAAGGAAGAACAACTTTGAAATAACATTTTTGAATAGGTATCATAACTTTTGAAATGACACCCCAAATCTGTTCATTGTGATGTAATAAGAGACACAGCATGTACACATAAACACAGGTGTACTCATACATTTCTACTTCATTGAATGCTTGGTTCTATTCTTTCTTCAGTAAGTTCCTGAGGCAATGTGGTGTTTGTAACCACTCTTCTCTCAAGGCGTATGAATATCTGAAGAGACATAGCAGCCATATTCCAGGTAACATGTTTATCTGGAGATACTTTTGGCTGTAATCACTAAAGGAGTACTACAATGCTAGGGTGTAAACCAAAACGTTACTCACAAACAGTAAATGGGGTAGCATCCTCATAAAGAAACACATATGTCAACATGTTAAGAGTGCCACAGTTAAAAATTACTTACTTCCACAATCTGAAGGCTACAAATTGGCTTTTTCAGATACAGAAAAAAAAAAAATCAAGTGAGAATTTATGGAAAATTTGTGATTTTTCAAAGTAATTATTATTATTATCAATGCAAAAAAGCTTTTTTTCATACAATCTTAGTACCTCATTTGCTTTTGCAAACATTTACTAAAAAAAATTGAAGAAACTTTTGAATATAATCAAGAAACATGTCAAAATAATCACAATGTCACTATCTTTCTAAATGGTAGTACTATGAAAATAATCAAAATATTACATTTTGATAGTGCGGCACTTTATTCATTTGTTTGTTGTTAACTGGCTGCTAATATTTGTCCTGCTTTTGTTGAGACGGCATCTTGGTATATTTTCCAATTTGCTCCAGTTTGTGATCTTCCTGCTTTGGTTTCCTGAATGAGATTACGGCATTAACCACCAAGCCCTGTTTATATATAAAATTTATAAGATATAATAATATAATAAATATTTTAAGAATTCAACAATAAGAATAATTAACTCAAAATATTTATATGGAAAACTATAGAGAATAACATGTTCATTCACTCAATACTGGCTGGGTTAAATGGCTAAACTGACAACTATATTTATAGAATCGATTCATTATGTAATACAGACATCACAGAAAACGAAGAGTACCAAAAATGTAAATTGAAGTTTCAGTACTATATTCACAAGGAGATGAGAGGTGATGACGTCAGGAAAGATGCATAGGTGCCTGCAAAATCTACTTTGTGGGGGTATAGTGTTGACTCTAGACTTCTCCCACGGGAAAAGAGCTGATCTTCTCTGTACAATGATAACCTGGGGTACTATTGATGACAAGTGACTAAATTTTTGAAGATATGTTTTTACTCATATAATGGGAACTTAGAGAAAGTCTTTTCATGAGTTAGCTGTTTTACAAACGCATTCATCTAAAAATAGTCAAGACAACAAAATGGCTTATGCGAGATTTCTTCAATACTGTGCTAATTTTAGAGGTCTTTTTTTAAAAAAAATGTGATTTAAATATGCATCAATTTTTTTGTCTTGAAAGAATAATTACCTTTAAAATGCCATAAAAAGAGCATGACAGAATATTTAAAACATTATTTTTATTTTACCCATATACTCTCATATAGTACTCATTAACCCTGAATTTGATTGTTGGAACCACTTATATTTAAAATTAAACATGTTAAATAAATGCACTATGATTTTGCATAGTTCTGCTAAAATTTCTTTTCTTTCGAATTTACTCAATGGAGAATTTTCTATTCAAAGGAAATTTTTTTTAAAGTAGTGAAGTATTTTAAAATATCATTATTAGATAATCAGTGACTTAGTTTGTGACTTCTTCACATATATAGACCATTCTCCATTTGTGAGACTTATGTGCTATTTTAGGTATTCAATTTGAATATATGGTATAGTAATCTTCTACTAACAGAAGTATCCTTGTGCAACGTGAGGTCCACAGGTATTTTGGGACAAAAAAAACAAACAAACAAAAAAAAAAAAAGCCAAAATGCAGCAACAGTAAATTAAATGTATCAAGGTAAAACAAATGTATGGGCTAGATTATATTTTCTGAGCTTTCCAAAGAATTGAAATATACAGTATTTCTTTATTTGGCACAGATTTCATAGTTGAAAATTTGCCTTTTTCCTGAAACTTATTTTTAATCAGCAAAGCAATATTGATCACAGTCGTGCAGATATTTGCAAACATGAAAAATAGGAGAGAAAACTTGATTCACCTGATGAATCTTTCCAGCTGCCTGTCGCTGACCAATGTGAAAGTCTGGCTTTTGTTTTAGCTCTTTTGCAGAAGTGACCAGAGGATGAAAAGATTAAGGGGCAAAAGCAGTGTGGCACAATCAGAATTAGGGGGAATGAGTTTGTATTGCACATGTGGGGGTTATTTGTGGAGACCTTGGGTAAGTCACTTAAACACTAAAACAGTTTGTTTACTAAACTGTGAAATAAAAAAAAAAATAAATAAAATCAATCTCAATATTTTTGAAGATTTAAAGTTTTAATATATGTGAAATTGCAAGCATATGAATATGTACTAGGAGCAACATATATTCTCCAATTCACTATTCATAGTAACTATAGATCACAGATACTATATATGACACAAGTTGTTTCCACATTGGTACCTCTAAGTAATTGAAATTTTAAAATGTATTCAGTAAGACTTTGCTGTACTTGTTTTAAAAAGAAAGTTTTGAAACTAAGTATGGTGAACTGAAGAAATCTATCTTGGACTGTTAGCAGGAAATTGAAAGATTTTGTGAGAGACATTAAGCCTCAGAGCTACTATCTTTGCAGAACAGGCAGATTATGGTCTGAATCTATGGCCACAATGATCAGACTTGTTACCTGTGACAGGAGGGAACCAAAGAATCTCTGAGTTGTGGGATCTATGGAAACCAGAGAAGAGTCTACTCCAAAACCTACTTCCATTAGAAGTGACATTAAAAATGAATGGCATGTTTGAACACACAGAGACCACACCCAGAAAGGTACAGATGTTGGAATAATGCTTTGTTCTTGCTCTCTTGAAATCTGCTATGATTTTGAGCAAGTGATCCTTGAAACTATGTAGCCAATTTTATAATTTCCAGGCAGGCAGAAAGTCATAAACTTTTCTGTGGAAGATAGCATTTTTCCATAAAAAAGAATGAATGACTAAATAAATAAATAAAATAAATGTCCAAACACTTCTCCTATAAAATGGCCAGAATTCATCCCAAGAACCCTATTGAAAGTACCTCACATTATCAAAGCTCTCATTTCCAGCACATACAGAGCTTTACAGAATATATTAGTGTCTGACATATCAGCTGAAGAAGAAGGAAATAGCGAGAAGACACAGAATACAGTTCTCAGATACAAAGGGAAGACAGAGAGAAAAATTAGAGGAAATTGTAGAAATGAGCAAAATGTAATTATAAGTTTTAAAATATGTTTTAAAATTACAAAATGTATATTTTTACATACTTGAAACACTGAGATATTTCATCATCGAAATAAAAGAAAACAGAATTAAAAATGACACTAAAAAGGAATATTCTGACAGAAAAAAATTGAAAACAGCAATGGAATAACACGTGATTAAATCACATGGGTAGTTGATAACACATTTTCTTAGATCTGCTTAATAGTAGAAACCAAATGATATCACAATGCACAAAGAAATACTTGTTGGGGCATATTACTCAACACAAGTCATACAATATCAAATTAAAAATTGAAAAACAAAAAGAACAGAAGTAGAAAAAAAAATAAAATAGTTCACACATGAAAAAAAGTTTTGGAATTGATAAATTTCAATAAGGACTCAAGGTAATTTTAAACATAAACTATAATAAAATATCTACATCATTCCAAGATTATCTGGCAAATTTCAAAATAATTGTGATGAAAAATGTATTTTGCAAGTATGTTGATCAAGAGAAAGAAAACAGAAACTAAAATATCAGAGGACTGAGGGCAAAAAACTGAATATGGGAGATGGTGATTTAATAGTCTAGGGAAAGTAATTTGTTCACATAAATGCAATAGGAAAGCAGAATAAAGATATTTGTAACAAGACAAAAGCAGGTGAAATAACAATTCCAGAGATGTGCCATCAGATGGTATAGTTCAGAAACATCACCTCCATGGAGGCCATTACGCAAAGGTGTGTCAGGAAAAGTCTAGGCGTCAGGAGCAAACTGACCCTTAATCTCTCTATCAGTGTATCAGCGAGATCGACACACCCCTCAGGGTCTTTAATGTCAGGGAAATAAAACCATCAAGAAGCAGAATAGCATATCCTCTCTGCTTCCAATTAAAAGAAGAACTACGTGGACATCATAAATATAAATCTATCTATAATAAATCCAGGTACATGATGGTGAAACAAATCCTTCATTTTAGGAAGAAAAAAGACGTGACTATTCTATTAATGCTGATGGTGATGTGTGTCTCTGTACAATTTAACTACAAAACGAATTTATTTGAAGGACTAGTAATGATGCTTTTTTGGGTTTAATAAATTATTCCATCAAACGTATTATGTATTATGTAGAGGATTTGTTTTCTTCATGAATGGAAAGAAATTAATACTACTGAGAAGTTACTTTTTTTTTTTTTTTTTTGGTCTCATAAGTCTTTACACTGAGCTACATCCACAACCCGATTTTTCATTCTTAATTTCAAGCCAGGGTCTCATTTAAGTTGCTAAATGGCCCAGGATGGCCCCCAGTGTGCAATCTTATGCCTCTACCTCCCAGAGTGCTGGACCATCTGCCTTTGTCGCTGACCTGGCTGAGAAGCTGTTTTAAATTATGGAGCATGTTGGGTGTCTTTCCTAGGCCTCTAAGGTTGAAACCTCTGCCTAGTTAAGGCAGCTAACTCATGGAACTTTATTAAAAAAGGAATAATCATAATATTTTTTTTCTTGATTCTTCAGCTTAAATGTCTAATCATTCTCCTTTTTTTCTATTTTAGATTTTAGCTCAATTTTGTAAATAGTAAGACCTGCCCCTTCCTTCCTGTCTTTTGCTCTGTCCAAGTATAAATTCGGCTTTTCTTCCTGCACTGACAGGAGTCATGTACAAAGTAAATCCGTGTTTTGTTAAACACTCTGGTGTCTTACAGGGTGGCTAATGCTAGGATCCCACTCTCCTCCACGCAGTGGAGAACTTAGCGCTACCATCCCTCCCAATCACCTCTCCACTTTTGTTCTCGAACTTGTTTTTTCTCATAATTCCCTTAAAAGAAATCTCATAGCCGGTGCTTTCTTCTCTTTTCCTGTAGTCCAACCCCATCTTTAGCAGGAGTGACGGAAGTCCTTTCCTCCCCAGACTTGTTTTTTCTTGGTGCCACCCCTCATCCTTAGGAACCACAGGCGGCCTTTGATCTCTCCGGCCCCATAGCTCTCTGTGGGTTCTTCCTTGAATCTAACTGACAGAAATGTGAGGGCTGTACAAAAAGCCTTCAAGTTTTTACCCAGGCAAACATTAAGGAGTTTCAGAAACTCTGATCTCCCACGTTACTTTTCTCTCACTATTTTTCAGACTGACATTTCTCTGATTGGATCTCTGACCTTTGACTGACTTTGGTTTTGCTTTCCTAGTTGTAGGAATTTGTCTTGGACTGAATGGCCCCCTGTGGTCAGCCGAGTGTTGTTAGGTCTCCGACTAGTTTATATTCCCTTAGAAAAATGATATTTTCTGCCCTGTATCCTTTTCACATTTATCCTTCAACAAAAAGCCTTTATCCTATAGCTTTCTTGGGTCAACAACAATACTTGTGGACCTCCCAGGGATGCTTTTTTTCCTTAATTTTAGTTTATTACTTAACTTTTCCCCTCATTGTTTGCATGCAAAGAATCGATTTCATTATTACTGTGGCTAGGCCTGTAATTTCTTGTAAAACTATAATACATCCCTGCAATTGCCCTTAAAATTGCATCAGGCTTCATTATAACCCTGATTCTTGTCTAATTACAAGATGAAATTCCCAGATTCCTAAAGTCCAAATCAAATATTTCTGCAAGATCTTGTAATAAAGTCATTGCAGTCCCACTGACTTCTACATTTTCTCAAAGCTTTATACTCTTCGGTAGTTAACATACACAGGATAATATAATTATATATTTATATATATTTTATATTTTCTTTAAGTAAGATATGTAATTTTTATTAAATTAATATCAAAATACTAATAATTTAAAGCTCTTAACATTGATAACTCTTTAAAAAATCTTTATGTTTCCAATTAAAATAAATGAAAACCCACAAAATTATATGAGCAACATATATAAATGAAAGAAATTTATGAAAGAATTAGGTATGGCTTGCAAATGGTTTAGTATGTTAAGATCCTGGAGTTAATTTTATAATAGAATAACCAATCTATTGTTATGTTGGTATCTTAGCTCATATGGTACTACATAATATGGCACACCATGTAAGTGGCAAATGTTTCTCTGTGCCTAATAGTGCTAGTTAAACCAAAAGAAAAACACAAAAAGTGTTTACTAGGATTCTGTGTGTGAAATTTTTCGTGAAAAATGTAATATTTTTCTTTATAATGTGATTTGAAAAGAAAATACATTGACATAGTGATAACTTAAACTGTTGAAGAAAGAGAGGCATTACCAAGACTACTTCAAGCTGTAGATAAGTACTCAAAGGAAACTTATGTACACGTATATTCATATGATAATCATTCCGTGTTTGAAGATATTGTAAGCAGAGCTCTGTCTTCTTGATTTTCACTTACTCCATCCATTTCACCCATGTATCATTTCTCAAAAGTTTTTTTTTTTTTTTTTTTTTTTTTTTTTGAGATAAGGTCTCACTCTGTAGCCCAAGCTTGTCCCGTACTCACTGGTGTACCCCAGCCTAGCCTTGAGCTCAGAACAATCCACCTGCCTCAGCTTTTAGAGTCCTGGTATTACAGATGTGCACCATGCCCAGTTTTATGTGGTCTAGAAGAATTGAACTCAAGGCCTTGCTAAACACTATTACTAAACACTAAAATCTTTCCATTAGCAAATTTAATTTAATATTTAAAAAAGCTTAACTATTCCAAAGGAAAACTAGTTTTTGAGGAAAATTACAGCTTGGAAAAACATCACAATTTCATTCTAAGACATCACATGGAGATAAGTTATTGTCAAAGGATACATCAAACACAATATGAAATACATAAAAATGTGAATGTTAAATCTTCACAATAACTATTAATACAGTAAAAGTGAGATATTGTTTCTACCTTGTTTTTAATAGAAATCCTGGGGAAAAAGAAGAAATCAATTTATAATTTATATATATTTGGAAGTTCTGGCATGGTAGTGCACCCATTATCCCAACCCACGAGTTGGAGGATTCCCTTGAATTCAAGGCCACATTGGGCAATGTAATGAGTTTAAGACCAGTTGGAATACAGAGTGAAATCCTGTCTCAAAAAATATGTCTATATTTATATCTGTATATAAAATTTGAGCCTAAAATTTGTTTGTCTTTTTGAAGTCTACTGCATTACATATTTAAAAAGATTTAAATACATTACTACTCCTCTTTTGATAAATTTTAAGTATTTATTACTTCTGTTTTTGTTTGTATTTAACGATTTTTTCAAAATTATTTGCTTGCTTAGTGGTTGTATAAATGATTGAATCAAGGTCCTTCCCCATTGAGCTATGTCCCCAGCCTTGTTTTTATTATTTATTTATTTTATTAATTCTTTATTTTATAAATAATTTAACTAATTATTTTATAAAAAGACATTCACTGATTTTAATAGGCATTAATTCAGCCATCTTCGGCATGGTAAAATTTGCGGTTGAGAGCCAAATGTGTGTTCTAGTCATTTCTCTCTCTTTTTTGGTCAGACTGTACATCTTTTTATTAATGTGTATTTATGAGACATAGTAATTACATTGCACCTGAAACATTGGTATATATATATATATATATATATATATATATATATATATATATATTACTTTAATCGATTTTACTTCTCTACC
>PVKB01008308.1:0-18360 GCA_004027205.1 Ctenodactylus gundi | reverse complement strand
TTAATTCAATGGCTTTCCCAGCATTTAATTGACATTCATAGTTGATTTCAGACAGTGCTTGAAAGGTCAACTATGATAGGTGTTTCATTTATGATCTTTGAGCTTATTCAGAACATATTGCATCTAATGTATGAATGTTCTAAAACCGTCACACACACATATGCACATGCACAGACAGTGCACACAACCCTTCTTGATTTGGGGTCAGATCTTCAGCCAAGTCAATGCTATTGTCATAAGCTCAGCACTAATAATATTTTAAATTTTTGTAATGAATGCTGAGGTTTTAAGTTGCTTTTACGTTAGATTCATGTTATTAAATATAAATTAAAATTGCTTTAAAATTCTGTGGTCACTATTCACCCCGGTATCACTTAACAACTGGATTCATTCTTGCAGGTTCTACAGAGGCCTGTGTCTATTTCAAGTTTTAAGAAAAATGCCACACAGTGGTACTAAACACTCCTCAGCCGCCGTGACCCACCACTGGGAAAGGTGCGCTACCTTACGGTGTATCTAGAACCACAGAAGAGACACAAGAATTGCAGACACTGGGCACGGCTGCCAAATGACACTTCGTGCGTGTCTGTTTGCCGAAGGCGACGGCCTTTGAGCTCTCTCAGCGGAAGGATTTGACAGAGTAATTTGTCTCTGTTCTCTGCCCTCTCCGACCCAGTCCTTTGTGCACACAGACACGGGGAGCATCCCTCAATGGGCGGCGACACGACCTGCTCGGCCCCCTTCTCACCTGCTCTCGCCGCGTGTCAAAGACAAAGAAAGAGACTGACAAAATGGTTCCTAGGCTTTTGGCGGCATTTCGTGTCCTGTGAAGCGGATGGTCCTCCCGAGGGTTTTAGAAGCACATGGACTAGAACAGGGGATTCAATTGCTCAAGATCTTTGACCGCCAATGAATACCAATGCCAAGCACGGAACTATGCTTTCTGGTTCTTAAAAAAATACTTTTGTAAATCAAAGAACATATTAAAAGAGAGTTGAAAGAAAACAGGCAGTTGGGATTTGTGAAATTGGGAGAACGACCTAGAAATGGGGGGACAGGCAGGAGCATGGGGAGCAAAAGGGGGAGTATTGTGTACTAATATACCTCCACAGGATTTTTCAGGTACAGATAAAGTGAGTAGGTTCTGCTGGGCCATTTTAGCCTACAGGGTGTGTGAATAAGTAGCTTTGATGAGCACTGCTTCTTCCAGAGTGTACCTCATGCAGTACTACAAGGGTAACAGCGATGGGGAACAGCTAGAAATGGGACTGTGCTCTGAAGAAGTAAAAAAAAAAAAAGTAATAAGGATACCAAATAAAATAGTGTTTAAGAAATGTGAGTTTTTAAAGTTTTAAAATGCACCAATATTTCATTTATATAACATTAATTAGAACCTCAGTGTTATTAAAGTGTAGGCAAGCTTAGGCGAGCCCAATGTAGTATGGCCTGTAATTCCAAAATTCTGGAAAGCTGAGGCAGGAAGATTGGACGTGTGAGCTCACCTGGGTAAATATGTAACTTAGTGAGATCCTATCTCAAAAACCAAATATCAAAAATTGGCTCAATGTGTATAGCTCGATGTGATGGCTTCGGCCTCAGTGCTCAGTATCACAAACAAGTAAGGTAGAAAATAAAATCTACACAAGCATAAAGTTATTCATAAAAACAAGCTAAAATTAAACACAGAGAAAGTCAGCATGGAAACACACACAGAAAAGAATATGCAAAAAGGATACATACATTAGCTCTCAACAAAAAGTTTCATGGTAAATTTGTAGGAAGAACATTTTTCCTTCTTGAAGTATACAGAGAAAAGTTGAACTTATTCTACAGGCTTCTTTTTTTTGGTATCAAAAATCAAGCAAGATTTTCCAAATTAAGAGTTAAAATATTTAATAAATCATCGATGGTGAAATAACAACAAAATTATCATATATCATTTAGAGGAAAATCAGCATTGAGTTTGATAAAATCAAATATCCGCATATTAATGTTTATTTTGAGAGTATTTAGAAATCTTTAAATAAGATAAATCTAATAGTTTATATTGGAAAAATCGATTCATAAATCAAGCAGCCCTCAACACCTAAAGTGACTCAGAAAGCTTGGTTAAACAGTCATGAGAGACACCCAGCCTGAGGTTGAAAGAAAAAGAAACCACTTGACGGGCAAGCGTGGTAAAATACGTCTGTCGTCTCGGCACTCCAGGAGGCCGAGGCAAGTGGGCAGCAAGTTCAAGCTCAGCCTTGGAAACCTGGGGACTTAGCAAGATCCTGTGTCAAAGTAAAAAATAAGATAAAATTACATAAAAGACTGGGCTGGGGATGTAATTCAGTTATGTGTGAAGGCTCAACAGGCGGTTCCTAGATTTATAACCAGTCAGATAGGTGGCTGGTACTAATCGGCTGTGGGATTACTCTCTATTGTTTTTTTTTTTTTTAATCGAAAAAGTGCATTGGAGGAAAAGCTTCAAATTCACTTCTGGGTAGTTTATGTGAATATTCTGGGAGCAGAGACTGCTTGAGACCAATGTCTTCTTTACTGAGTATTATGGTTTGAATCTAGAGTGTTCCAGAATTCCTGATGTGTTTTTGAATATTGTGTAATAGCCATGGAAACATGTGCTGTTGGGAGCTGGGGTTAGGCTGGAAGGGGCATATGCTTGAGGCTAGACCTGGAGAGATTGCGTCAATTTGTTGAGATTAGAAAACATGCAGGGCAGAACTTTCTGGTGTGTGTGACGGCCTATGGCCAGGAAATGAGAGGACACCCAGTGTGGGTGTGAGTGGCCTAACTGGCGACTTGAATAAAATAAAATAAAATAAGAGTTGTCATTACAGTTTTCCCTGGGAAAGTTCTGGCATTTGCCTTAGTGTCCAGACACTGACTCACTCCTCACTACCTTGGCTTTCTGTCCGCCATGCTGTGAAGAGCTTTTCTCTGACTGAACTTCCATGTATGTCCATGATTGCCAGCTGCACTTGAGTGAGCAAGACCAGAAACTCAACTAAAATAAATCCTTGCTTCCTTAAGCTGTGGAAGTTAGGTATTCTGCCCCAGCAATGGATATGTATCTAAGACATTTAGTGAAAGCCTATCCGACCGTCACAATGATGATGTCTTCTTTCTGACTAATGTTCTTTCCTTGTGTGTATTCATATTGTAAATATTAGAATTTAAACTCATCAAAATATAAGAGAAATCAAGTTCTCCACCACCTTGCTCATGCTTCCTACAAACACAGCAATAGACACACAAAGAGGATTCCAAGTGCAAGCGGTTCCTACTTGAGTTGGGCACAGATCCAGACGAACACAATAAGGGGAACACTGCAATAATGTGTCAACCATGCTGCAAACCCATGTGCTGCCGCCCGGGCGTTGTCATCCTGCTTGTAGAGCTCAGGATAATTCCCAACGACCCTATGATTTGGGGACAGTAAATGAGTATTGCCTTCAACTTACAGTTCCAGCTTCTGGAACCATTAAGGTACTCAGTCCATCACTGAGGCTTTCAACTCAGGCGCTGGAACCCAATTTTAAAAGTCCCAGTTGGCATCTTCTTCCAGTGTTAGGTTCTTTTGTCTCTGCTGAAAATCTGTTGTTTGGTGTAATCACCTCCGATTGCTTCCGAGCGGTCACCTCGTAACTGGCTGCAACCTCTCCTTTAGCACTTCCTGTGTTACGTTGAATTTTTATATTGTGCAGGTGGTTTCATTCCTTAAATCTCAAGAATCAGCTTCTGATCCCTTCATTTTTTTCTTCTGCAGCTTCCTCGACAAACTCAGCATTTATGAAACAGAAAAGTTAGGGTTTTGCTTCAGATTAGACTAGGGCTTAAGAGGGTGAGCTAGCGGGCTTGAGTACTCACCCTTTCTCTACAACAACCATCGTTCTATTGAATCATTCATATGTTCATTGCAGTAGCACTTCACATTTCCTTAAAGAACAACTAAAGAATCTTTTCATTTTTGTTGTCTCGTGTGTTCATTTTCTATTGCTATGAAATAATTACTTGAGTTTAGGTATTTTGTAAAGAAAATGCAATATTTAACTCAGAGTTTGGAGGCTGAAAGGCCAATATTAGTTAAATTTATCTTCTTGGCTTCTGATTGGCTGCCTTGTGTGTGTAACAATGTGGTGGAGAAAAGAAAGGGAAGTGGCCACATAGGAAAGAACTATGGTGGGTGAGGCAGGATCCATGGGGCCAACTTGTCTTACTTTTTATGAATAACTTACTCTCAAAGGAGCTACCTGGTATCCCACTAGACCTACATTAATCTGTCCATTCTCATGCTCCACCTCTTGAAGGTTTGACTGTGTCAACAACTGACACTGGTGACTAAAATTCCAGCAGGGGGAACCTTTGGGGTTGAGTCTCAAGTCATAGCCAAATCATGCAATTCACAATTGGCCATTTGGTGCAAGAGAGTGAGCCTTTGTTCTATTTCTGCTTTTTACACTCCTTCCTCACACCTAATCATTTCTACAGTTTGATTTAAAGCCAGGCTTTTCTTTCATGTGACTATTTAGAGGCCATTGCAAAGGTACATAGAAACACATACAGAGACATTGATGTTGGTAACTGGTCTAACTTTAATACTATGTGTCTCAGGAATTTTTGAGCCCCACGTGAGGGAAAGAGATAGGAGAACAGTTGACTGGGAAATAGAGCATTCATGACATTCATTGAGTTAAAGTGTCTTTCTTCTATGGGTGCAGTCCATGAAGTCTCCGAATAATTACATATGTACATATGGCATTAAAGAACACTGACTACAGGAATCCATGTCAGATCTTACAATAATTAAATAAAATATAACTATAAATTGTGATTGAAAAATGCAATGAAATTTTAAATGAACAATTATTATAGTAATAGATACTGTTTCAGTTTCAGTCTTACATGCCCCCCTCTCCCCCAAATCTCACGTTTGTGTTGTGATTAGGTCACTGGGGTGCTATTGACATCAGTGGTGGGTTCAACCACGGATAAGTTCATGCACTGTCAGCATGGGGCCAGTGTGGCTGGAGAAATGGACTGCGTGGGGGAGGCCTGGAAGAGTAAGGTCTTGCCCCAACTTCTCCCGGGTCTCACTGCAATGGGGTGAACAGCTCTTTGCACATTAGACCTTCCGCCATTGGAGCCCTCAGACTATGTATGAAGTGAGACCTCTGAAAAGGGAGCCATTGCCGAAGTCTAGCATTGTGCTTGTCAGGGTGTGTGTCTAGCATCGAGAAAATGATTGAGACCGATCAATTGTCCCTAATCCCTGTGGACATCCTCCTCCACTTTGAAACCATCAGATTGTTCTTGTCACTTTCTACAGCAGTCCTGGAAGGCTCTCCTGAATGTTTTAGTGGTATCATCATAGCTTCGATGTCATGAATTTATTCAAAACATTTACCTTTCATGGTCATTTGGTCTTCAAGGAAGAGCCAGATGTCTCTTGGTGTCAGATTCAATAAATAAGGTGGATGAGGACCGCATGTTTTCATGGACTTGCCTTTCTATTGGATGGCACTTGAAAGCAATGCTCACTGTAGTTCTTTAAAAATTAAACATTATATAAGCACTCAGGAAAGAGGATGAGTGTCTTCAAAGTAAGGGGCATATTTTGAGCTCAATCTTTTACTAAAACACCTTTTTTCCTAAAATTTAAACATTCTGTTTTGATCATCGCTTGGATACCAGATATAATAATGAAGTTTAAAATATTGCAAGCATTACCAAACTGTGATACAAACATGAGATGAATTGTGTGTTAAAAAAACCTAACAAACTTACTGAATATAGGGTTACCACTGAACTTAATTTGATAAAAGTCATATTAAATATTTATCATTATCTCTAACATATTTTTCCAACCCTCATATAATAAATATCTAAGCAAATGCTAAAAAGTAAGTACAAAAACCACATCATGTTATTATTTTTAAATATAATTTGCAGTAGAAATTTGGCTGCTGTTTGAGAAAGAAAATAGCTGGGGTGTCATCCAGTAAGTAGTTTCCTAGGTATGAGGAAAGTCAGTCTGGAGTATTCGACTCCAAGTCTTTGCCAGGAATGTGAAGGAACACATTGCAGTTTTTTTTTCTTTGACATTTGTGAAACTATAATATGACTGAGCAAGGGTGTGCCCAAGAATGGACCTGGTATTTTCTTTGTTGTGGCAAGATTCATTGCTTCAAATTTTCAAAATTTCAGAAACAGCCAGAAACCAAGGAAATTCAAGGTCTCCTTATTGTTACTGGTGGAGTTTGTCACGTGACCCGTTCTACCTAATAGCGTCTGGCATAAATTGACTACTGATTTCTTAGCAATTCAACACAGAGAGAAGGATTTTGTTCTCTTCTTTATTGTGAGTTACTGTGTTTATAAGAACATAAAAATCATTATATTTCAGTTTCAGAAATAAACCTAGTATTGAAGATAATATATTGTAGAGAAATCCAACCAGTTTATTCAAAATGGGCTACAGAGTCAAACTTCCCTTTGGAAATTGCTCCTCAGTCTTCCTGTAACGTGTGGGTGCTGACTCCTCTCGCCAGAACCACCAGACATTCCCATCTGTGAGAAAGTCAGAGACTTTAATTAGCAACAAAAGCATCTTTTCAGTGGGTATTAATCCAGCTCACGAGTGAGTAGAAGACGTGTCTATTTCAAAAATTCCTTGGGAAAAACGTTAGTTAAAAAACCTCTAAATTTTATTGTTAGAGAAAAATTCAGTTACTTAGATTTTTCTATCAAACCACTTGAAGTTAAGTTTAATTGTGTAAATTTTAGAAATGTAAATCACATCATGAACTGAAACTGTGAAGTAAAGAGAAACATATTTAGTTAAGCTTCCCATTTCTGAAACTCCCCTCAAGCAAAAACCCCTCTTAGAGCACACACAAAAGATGAACAGATCTGAGGAAAAACAACCATGACCTTGTTTTGGAATTTGAGAGGCCTGATAAATGTTTTGCATTGTTTTCTTCCAAACACTGAGCTTACTGTCAGTCCAGTGGGAAAGGACTTGAACACTGTAAAATCCCAAAGAGGCGAGAGATAGCTGTGGAAACATAGCAGACAGGCATAAAGCAAGGAATTGCTGTGTCTGTGGCTACACTGGAACACCTGAGAACTGTGTAATTGAAGCGACTGGAGGTTTGCTTTTTCAGCATTCTGGAAGCCAGGGAATTTAGCATAAAGGTGTTGATGGGTTCTGTTATGTGCTGGGGCTGCACTCTGGTCCCTACACAGCACCTCAAGGCTGAGTCTTTGGAGGAAAAAAATACGGCGTCTTCTAAGAGGTGACCTTGAAGGGTGATAGGACAGATCCCCTCTGTCGATCCTTCTTATCAGATGATTGATTATTTCCTTAATATTTCATATTCATAAATAGTGCTCCCCAAAGTTATGAATTCAGGAAGTTGATGTCATGATCATAGGCGTACGTTAAAGATGTAATCATATTGTCTCCGTATTGATTCTACTGTATATGTAGGCTCTTTGCATTTTTTTTTTATCACACAGAACTCAGTGCCTTCATTCTACTGATTGTCTTGCAGCAGTCGGTGCAGGGGCACACCGTGGTACTGGAAGGAGACAGGCTAACTTGTGGGTGTTTACTCTGCTTAATTGGAAACAGAGATTCCAGAACTTGCTCCCAATTTACAGCCCGCAGTTTGGGATTCTCTCCATGCCAGTGTCACATGGTTATGAGGCAGATCACTGTAGCAATGCCAAAGAAGAGTGTATACACAAAGGCTGACACTACGCGGTGGCCACAGCACAGGCCTGCCGTGGCCTGGCTTCCGCCGGGCGCACACCCACGTGGCCGGAGTCCTTGCTGCAGAATGAGGACGTGAGAACTGCATCTAGGAATGCATTTCCCTACCACAGAGACAAGAAGGGTTGAGGTACCTTCTCTGAACGTGTTCCTAGGACTGAGAATCTTGCAGGTGACACCAGCATGGGTCGGCTCATTCTGCTGCCGCACTGGTTGGCATGGAATGCACATATATATTCCAAGGAGAAGAATACCTGTGAAAAGTATTGGTGGGAAAATTTCTAGGATGGCCTCCACCGCTGGGCACCTGGGCAGAGTCCTCGAGTCCCGGAGTCCTCTGATTTAAGGTACCTCTCACAGGTAAGGATCTACAAATGGGGTTTCTATTTCTGCCCAGAACAGCCTCTGTAAATTTCCCCAAAACTTCAGCAGGTTGATATCTGGCCAGCTGCTGGGTGGCCGCGCTCTCTGGGCTAGATGGGTAATCTAGGCTGATTCATTCTCCTGGGCTTCTCCCACAATCTGCGAGTGATGAATGTGCCACAGGCGTGCTGATGCTCCCCCTGATAATAAAGTTTCTGGACTGGCTTTGCAAATCTTTTACCTGAACCAAGGCAACAGTATAATCTGCAAATGCCAGGGAACATCACAGTCAAATTAGATTGTCTGGAGCAAGAAAGCAATTCCTGTCAGGAAGGCGCAGGCTGACTCAAATGAGGGGCAAGACGTATGAAGACACGCGCGCATTCTGTTCGCGGTGTCTATTACCAGTTTTGATCTAGGGTTTTCTTTGCATCACTTTAAAAATGGACTTTTTATGGTCTTCATCGAAGTGAAGGTTGGGAGGGCCTCAGGCGGGTAAAAACAAAACATTTTGAGTAATTGAGTAATATTCACACAAGCCAGGGCAGTGAATAAAGTCTGGAAATCTAGTCAGATCTAGCGAGAAGTGAAATAAATCTTCATGGCTTTTCTTGTAAATATTCATGTACACACCCTGCACTGGTACTATGTATGTTCACGTGCTCTCTTATCTGTCAGGTGCCAAAAGCCCACTAGCGAATCTCCACAAAAACAATCCAGCTAATTAACCTCCGTAAACCATAAACCACTAGGCAACGCTGTTCTCGGGAATTCTGGTCTTTGTTTTAGCTCCCATTTGTGTGTGTGTGTGTGTGTGTGTGTGTGTGTGTGTGTGTGTGTGTGTGTGTGTTTGTGTGGTGTCTGGTATTGTTAGCTCTGAGTACTATATGGATTCGTGGTGTGGGGTATATAAGGAGGAGCTATATTTTTTTTCTTGTTCTTAAGGGGATATGAATAACAAGTAAATAAATAATACGGTAAATCGGGAGTCTGGAGCAGGAGGATTTGACTCCAATCAATTTAGTGGGACCAAAAATTTAAAAAAAAGATTGGGGTGTGTGGGAGAGGGATAGACAGAAGATAGTGTGAAGACCCTGAACCCCATTTTCAATTCATCAGAAAAAAAATGCATAGAGTCACCTCAATCAAGGACTATGCAATTTCATAGGAAATGAAATTATTCAAATGTAAGGGGTTAAAATAATAATTTAGATATTGTTTTGAATAAGCTCAGATTTCCTAAAAATTAAAAATGCAGTATAGCGACATCCATAAAATTTTTCAAGTGAGTGCTTGATGAGTATTTATTACTATTCCTGAAGTGACTTGTGTCCAGTTTTGGTTTTCAAACAGAAAATCTGTGAGAGAATTAAACCTTCTCCCACGAGTCAAGCACTGGGAAAAGACCTATTTCTCATTTCCTTATGTTCATTTTTTTGGTAAGCCTAATAGCTTGGGATGCAAATAATAAAGAGAATGATTTGCTGCATATTGGGTAATTTTACTTCAAAATTTTACTAATTTGTTTTTTGATAAACTTTTTGTGGTGGTCAAGATACCCTTTGAGATTCATAAAAAAATAAATTCAAAAGATTACCTGTTGCTATATTTATTTTCTTCCCTAAATAGAAGTTGTTTCTAACACATGAAAGGGTAATTCCAATAAAGTGACATGTATTTCTCATAAATGAAAAACTGCGGGAAAACTCTGATTTTGCAGTTTGAGCATATGTCAACATGTGACATTTAGCAGGGATTTTTAAAGAAGCTGTTATCTTATTCCGGGTTACTATTATAAATAGTTTAAATGGAAATATTTTTATTTATTTTCACTTGTTATTTGAAGCAAATGAGTATTGTTTGGTTAAACTATAGAAAACATAGGTCTACACTTTGAAAAAAAAAATGAGGTCCTAAATCTAGTGATGTACTCAAGGGTCAATAAAATTCACTTTTTAAAAAGTCATAACTAAATAAAATGTAAAGGAGGCCTTTCCTTTCAGAGGAAAAAATAAAAGCTTCCTGTAACATTTCTCACCACTTACTTTAGCTACTAAACTGACACCAAGGGAACTGTTAACCAGAGAATCCATCTCTACAGAGCGCTGCAATCCATGCTTGCAAAAATTAATAAATGAAGAAACAAATACGTCTGCCTGTAACTCAGCTGGCGTTAGTTACATTCAGCTTGTCACATGGATGGTTGTCCTTGATGTATAGTTTTGGTGTCATCAGAGCTCAGATTCTAATGAATAAGAAGTGTTTTTTTTTTTCTAAACAGAGTTTAGAGTTTCACATATGTGAATGGAGTTTCATATGTAAGATTAGTTATATTCAAAGGTACAGTTTTGTGTTCTTAAAAAGTACCTACATATATGCAAAGGACGGTTCCTTTCTACACTAGCCTACCCCAAACCCCCACGCAATAATGCGGCTCCCAGCAGGCTTAGCTGTGCCGTTACTCTCAAAAGGCCTGCTAACAAATTACACTAACAGAAAGAGAGATAAAGCTTCCCTTAACCTCATTTGTCAACTGAGCAACCTACTTGGAATTTTTAAAGGTTTATGCCTCAAATTCCCACTCAAAGTGTAGGTAGGCTATTCCTACACTCCCAGAAAATGCTGTTTTTTCCAGTGACCCCCTGGCAGCCCCTCCCTACACACATCTCACTCTCCACCAGTACAGATGCCTGTGCCTCTTCTATAATTCCCGTCATCGAGGCTGGGGTTCAGTGCATTCTCTGGCTAGAGCTTCTTTCGCGCCATGTTGCCTGTTCCACTTGCCCATGCATTCGTATTTTCTAGAGAATTCGATTTTCTGACAATAGCACGTGATGGTCCTTCGTTCTCCTGGTGGCCATGTGGCTTGTTTTTCTTCTTTTAGCTGTTGATGCACTTACTTTGCCCATTCTTGTGTGAGCACTTTTCATCCCTCATGAATAAATAATGTGAATAATTGTGGACTCTTAGGTATGTGGTGTATTTACTAAAAATTGTTTTGCACAGCAATATGTTGTGGTTCTGATTTCTATTTTCTAAATATAAATACTACTGGGAAGACTTTCATAGGCATATTGTCCTTCCGCATGTGCCTTTTTTGAAAAAAAAATATTTTGTCAATTTCTTTTAGATTGTTGATCTTTTGACTCATAATTTAGCAGTGTGCTTTACATTGTGATACAAACAATACAATGTCAGATATACATACAATACTTGCTATGTACATGGCTTACATTTTTATCTTCCTAATTTTTTGACAAATATTTAAAAATTGTAATCAAATACAAATAATCATTTTCCTTCCATGCTTCCTCTCACTGTAAGAACTCCTGTTAACCCTTAATATGTGAATATATTCTGTTTTTTAAGAATTTTGCAGTGTTCACATTCTTGTCCATAAACCGTCTAAAATTAAACTATACGGTATGAGATAGTAATTGGTTTTATTCATTTCTTTGTCACATTCAGGCGCAAAAGTGCAAAAAAAACAAAGAAAAAATCTTCAAGCTTTAAATTAATTGGCTCTTCTGTTGAAAATGAGTTTACTAAACATGTGTCAGATTGTTGCTGGATGACTTATTTTTCACATTGTTTCTATTTTGACATCAGTCTTATGCTCTATGCTTTTTTCTGTTTAAAACAGTTCTTAAAGTCAAATATGATATTGTCAGAATATACCTAATAAGTGTATACTCTGAAGGTCTGCTGGCTTGGAGGATATTGACATCATGTTAGGGCCCACAGTGTGTCTTGGGACACCAATTGAGAGTTACTTTTGAGATTCTGACTATATAAAATTGTTTTAAAGGAGAACTATTTCCAGCCAAAGACACAAATTCAGATGTACAGACAAGTATACAAACGACTCATCTACTCCTAAATCATAGATAAATGTTCCCTTAGTCATCACGGACCCACACTGAGGCTATTTCATCATTTTTTCAGACAAAAATAACTACCAAAGTCTTCAGTAAAAACCCTTCTTTTGTTCTTTTGTTCTTAAATCTCTTGTCTGAGATTTCCTTACTTTGTATGCTAAACTGATTTTCCCCTGCGCATTTCACGCCTCCATACACACGAATCTCAATTTTCAAAATCTAATGCCTACATCTTTTACTTCCCACAAGCTTACCTAACTTCCCACTCCAACATCTGTTCTCTTTTTTTTTTTTTTTGCTTGGAAATAATATAAAATGCTTAAAAATCAAACAAATACCAAGTGCTAACCTGACTTAACATTATACAAAGCTTTCATTTTGCCTGTAATCTATTCTTTGGTCTTCTTTCTTTCCGTAATTATATTTTCTGAAGTGTCACTCTACATCGGTTCATATGCCTAATGTTGCCACTTGTTCTCATTCTCTTCTAAAATACTTGTCACTATGCTTTAATCTCTCCTCCATTGGCCTTCAAAGTTTTCTCATTTTTCTATTTCTTCTGAGATTTTCCCCTTATACTTTATGCTATATTTCACTGAGTCAGGTATTTTGCTAATTAAGTGAATGTTTATAGTTGTTTTTCAATATATGGAGACAAATATTTTGAAGAAAAAACTCTTTAATTTAAAATTACAAAGAGAATCTTTTAACTAATGGTGGAAATCTTTAACAAACAAAATTATTATATACCACTAAAAAAATTTGAGTTGGAAAGAACATAATCAATTTTGTAATCAAGAACTAGTTAATTTGGTTTTGAGTAGGGATTTGTTAACATTTTTTTAAAAAGTTAAAAGAAACCCTTTATATTAATACAAAATTTTGCAACATCATCAAAATGTTTAATTTAATGAGAAAAATGTTTAGATATCAATAACCCTGACTCATTTTAGTACCCCCAATTTTTATCTGTTTAACTTCTTGAAATCATTAACTTATTTAGCAAACAATTCATGAATGTGTCGCTGGCCTATGAATTCTGCCGATAACAGCAAATCAAAAATTAATACAATCTTACGTTCAAGAAGTTCACACTCTAATGAAGAAGGGATCAATTTGCATATTTAATATCACATATTTAATTTCCATAATTTAAATTGACATTATCATAAGTGGTATAATGGGTGTGGAGATCGGTACAGGTTAATTACATTTCTCAGTTGCAAAAGGGAGACAATTCAAAAAAAAAAAAAGAAATTTGAAATGTGCCCTGATTCTTGAAAGATAATTTGTGTTGTCCTACCCGCTTAAAAGGTCAAGTTACTGCCAAAACAGAGGACACATACACCGAACGACGAAGGTGTCAGACCATAAAACATGTGGAAACATCTGAAAGCTGGCTGTAGTTTGGTTAATACTGTGATACATATTATGTGCATGGATGAAGGAGTGTGCCAAAACTTCTAAGATGGTGCCAAGATTATACATTAAATATAGATGAAATTCAAATCATTAAAAGGAAGGCGCGACTCTCTAAGAGTATATATGTGTTCCCTCTCAGTTCATAAGATACGTAAGCAAAAGAAAAAACAGAAAGCAATGGGATAAGAAGGTGTTGTTAGTGTTGTTCAGAGGAGGGAATGATAAATTTGGGTGAATTATAAGTAGAAAAATAGTGACTACGATTATGAGAAGCACGAAGCAGGCAAGGCCCTGGTGAATTTTAAGGGTAATTACCCCCCCGTCCCCCTATTTTATTGATATGTATAAGCTCAAAATTTAAGGTTTACAATGAAGTTGAGCATTTTGTGCACATACATATCTTGTCAAGGTGACAAGGCCTTTCCCGCTCTCCTTTTGTCCCTCCTCTACCCACCCCCTCCCTCCCCCACCCTACCCCCCTGGTTCACTTTGTTTTTCAAGTTCCATGAGATAATTGTGATCTGGGACTCTCATATCAGAGAGACCATTCGATGTTTCACCTTCTGTTTCTGACTCACTTCACTAAGCATGATGGTCTCAAGCTTCTTCCATTTGCCTGCAAAAGCCTCCACGCTGTTGGACTTTATAGATGCATAGTATTCCATTGTGTATAAATACCACAGTTTGTGTATCCACTGGTCTGTTGATGGGTATTTTGGTGACTTCCATGCTCTAGCTATTGTTAGTTGTGCTGCTCACCTTTGCTTTTACGATTCCAACAAGGTTATTTTCAGAATAACGGCTTCTCAGGAGCCTGCCTTGCAGTTTATGACTCATTTATTGAGGCTTGGGGTCTAGAGATCTGAAATTAAATAGTTTTCCCTTGTGCTCATAGGGTGGAAACAATAAAATACAAAGTCATTTTAATTTTATTTTTACCAAAATTATTCTGTTAGTATGCATTTCTGACACGGCATAATGTCATTGCATGTGAGGAACCATGACATGTACATTTTGCATTTCTTTCCTTTTGTGTCCTCTTCTAGTCACCACAGAAGGTGCTCCTGATGGCTGGCTGAGAAGGTGAGCAAGTGAACCGAACATTGTGAGCGTGCACCTACTGAAGGGGACTACTGTGGAACGTGAGCCCGGGATGTCACCTACACCTGACAGTTGATTGTGTAGAATCGGTGAGGTGGAGAAAATAAGCAGCAGCAGTTGGAAATGCTTTTGAAATGTTAGGTCCTCCCGTGTTTCTGACACTCTATGTTTTGAGCACTATCCCATTCATTTTCTTCAGGCTACACTGAGCCACTGTCCCTCTAGCATATTCCCATCTCTGGGTCTTCTATGTCTTATTGCCTGGAATCATTTTTCTTAAGACATCCATATCACTCGCTTCCTGGGCTCACTCAGGTCTCTAACTAAATACCAACTCACGGATACCTCCACAGCCATGAGGTGTAACGGGCTGTGTCTCTTCTGACTCCCACTCTCTGCCTCCACCTGCTATAGAAGACACAGAAAGTACTTTTTCCCCTTTCACACCCTAGAGTACCTTACCATCTCTGTGAGATCTGGGGGCTTGGTTGAGAGTGATATACTCCTGTGTTCAAAATTTGTTTACTTCATAAAAAAATTCTAAAGAAAACACATTAAGAAATAAAAGTTCATGAAATCTATTAGGACCCTGGGAATGAACCTCAGTGTTGGCCTTTGAGATATCTTTGTAGGTTGCAAGGAAGATCATTTTGAGCAGTAGAACATTTCTTCTTTTAACAAGAATCATTCACACCACAGACAACTACTTGAAAGTCCCACTCAAATAAGTGCTATATATTCCACTTGAGAAAGAAATGACCTGTAAATATCAGCGATCTTTGAAAAATCTAATCTGTTCATAAAAGCAATTTTCAATGTTCAGACTTTGTGTTATTTCTAAAGTAAGCACTGTAATAAAAAAGATCAGTGCACGCAATTGTCAGGAGGACTTCACATTTTGGCTCTTGCCCAGTCTTTCTAAACCTACCATACTTTTTTGTCTTTCAAAGAAATGTTCTTAAATTAAAATGACTCCGAGGAACTTTCTTTAAAATCTGGATAGGATTAATATCGCTTTTAAAGAACCTGGAGACTTTATTCTCTTTTCTAAGTAGATTTGGTTTGGAGAAACCATAGACCTCAAGAGTGCAGATGCCAAACTGTATTTTGAGTAAGAGATACAATGCAGTGGTTTATTCTGAAGGGCAATGGGCCAGCGTTCTGCAATTTCACATTAGACTGTTGCCTGCAACAATGAGCCTCTTTAAAGAAATGAAATAAATAGAAGCAATGGAAAATTTGTAGAATGGAACTCACCCACAACAAATAGGGACAGTTGTTACAAAGCCTGTGCTATGTATTTTGATATATGCATCATTTATATTTCATCTCCTTCCTAAGAAGGAACAGAATACGAATGCCTCAGAAAGCCTATCCACTCTAGGTGGATATATTTTCACATGAAGATGTAGAAATTGACCCAAGCTTTATGTGAAATGTCTGAACGTGTACATATTTTATTTTCTAGAAACACTCTGAATATGTAAATAATGTGTTATAAATACAACCCTCAAGGTGAGTTTCAATAGTAAGTCACAGAAAGGAACTTTCAACTCTCGTAGAAGACTACAGCTGCAGGAGTGTAAATTTGAGCAGCTTTGTTGAATAATGAAGGGGAACCTGGGCGAAATCTCTGGTCATTCGCGGCTTCAGCCTCATTCTGATCCATAGAAAACATTTGTTTTATTCCCACAGAATCAGATGAGATCTGACAAAAAATGAAACAAACCAAAGAGAAAACGAAAACAAAGACAATGTGGACTTTTCACTGAAGAAAATTTCGAGGCAAGAGAATTTAGAAGTAAATGTGTCTATATATTCACCAGAGAAAGCACATGTACAATCATTCCATGGATAAAAAATTGGAGGTTGGCAAAAAGAAAAAGGTACAAAATTGAATAATTTATGAATTTCCTGCGTATCATATGTTTGTTCACTTACTAAACAGTTGATACATGCCCCGGAGTGCAGGTGCCCCAAGAGTTTAATTCTTTCTGTATATGGACACTTTTGGGGTACTCTCTACATTGAATTGAAGCCTTGTATAGTTTTTCTCATACCACTACTTTTACTTGAAATATTATGTATGACAAAGCAATTCTGAGAAAACAAATTTGATATTATCTTACATGTTATTAATGATTTTTACACAACTATGGCAGCTTTCGGGGTGCTTTGTATCATTATCTTATGATCTCCCATCTTGCCAAAGAGTATTTTTATTGTCTTACAAGACAACTTGGGAGGGATATGGATTTGCACATTTCTCGGTGGAGTTGCTCTTTTGACCACAATCAAGTCACTAGAATGAGCTGACCGCCCATCACATAAAGTTAAAAAACGAAAAAGCTCTCCCCCATACCCACTGCTTCTTGGGTAATGGCTGAGGGGAGAAGGTGCTGAGCTGAGTCTCCGGCGGGTCCTGGCTTCTGCCGGAGGCAGGCTCCCAACGGCATCTTAGGGATAGTGACTCCAGGCAAAATCCAACTGAGTTGCCCAGTCAGACCCTGGATCTGAGGCTGAGGTTGATGGCATATATGTTCAGAGAATAAAAAAGGAAGAAGCCAGAAGCCCTGCTGATGAGACCCCTGACACTTCTGTGGCAATTTCCCAGAGGTTGAGAGCTAAATTACATAAATTCACCATGAGCCTCTTTGAGCCCTGTGAATTGTAGTTGTCAGAAGACAGAGAGTATGTGGAAACACTAGGGGTCACACAATGCTGGGAAGCTCTGGAGATCTCCTCCAGCCACAGGAGAGGATCCTCATCCTCTACTAGCTAAGGAACCTAGCATATATGGGTCATGGTGGATCCCAGGTGGATGCCAGTTGGTCATACCTGGGAAAGGGCTCTCTATCCCAGACTAAGGTTATTCTGATGTCGTCTTTGCAAAGTGTCTCTAATCTTGGCAAACTGGACCTCTTCCGTCACTTCTTGTCTCCAGAAAAATGCTCAGACCTCTTTAAAACAAGTTGACTAGTTATGCCACTCATAAAATGGAGAATGCAGTGAAGTAGGTAGGCAGAGAAGCAAGGAGACATTCCTCACAGAGAGCAGGAAGAGCAGTCAGTACACACGTCACGACCTCCGGCATGTGGAACATATCTGGCCACGCTTCGGAAACAAGAATCATCAACATAGTTACAGAACTAAAATGTCAGCCTACGAGTCTATAGGCAATGAAGTAACTTCCGAAGTGGGGATTAAATAGAACAATATGTCTTTATTTAGACAAAAATTGAGACGATGCTCTCTCAGTAGACACACACTATAAGCCACATCCCAAAACAAAACAAAACAAAACAAAAAACATACAAAAAACAAAAACTTGAAGGGGTACCAGAAGGAAGCGGAGATGCGAATAATGAAATTGTGTGAAGTGTGCTAAGTACGTAGTAAGCACTGTTTTTCTTTTTAAATTTCTTAAATGACAAGTGACTAAAGTAAATATTATTGTCAGGTAGTATTTATATGTAGAACTGGCATGTGTACTAGTATGTGAGAAGACAGAGACATAAGTGAATGGGCATGTTGTATGGTTATTGTAATTCCAAAGTGTAACAGGATAAGGTTGAAGTGGAACAAAAGGAATTTTTTTCTCATGATTGTTAATTTATAGCATGTGTTTGTGACACACGATAATATGGTCATTATGAGGATTTGGTTCGTGTCACGTTACGTCTCCATCATTGCATCCTTTCTCTTTTCCTTTCTTCTTCCTGTCCTCCCATTCTACCCTGACCTAGACCAGCCCATCATTCAGGTGCCCACTGTGATGTCTGTAGTAACCATTAAGATAAAGTTGTAAAAAGGACTCAA
>PVKB01008307.1:0-18361 GCA_004027205.1 Ctenodactylus gundi | reverse complement strand
ATCTGACGAACACGACCATGGCTGTTGGTGGAGCTGGAGTTGTTCCCTGGGGAAGGGGATAAGCTGACGCAGAAAGGCCTTGATGGTGATGGGACTGCAGTGAGGCTCCGAGGGTGTGGAAGGGGTCGCCCAGTGTGCAAGACGAGATGGCTAAAGGAAAGCTTCTGGATTGTTTTGCCTTTGGCCAAATTTATGTGGACAATTAACATATCTCTAGCTCAGTGGCCACAACAGGTAAGAATAAACATACGTCTCTGATAGTTAGTTGAAGAAGTCTGTTTGGGGGGTTGGAGGAATGGCTCAGCGTTTAAAGTGCTTGCCTAGCAAGCCCTAAGTGCTAAATATTGGAGTTTGTTTCCCCAGCACCACATAAGCTGGGTGTGGTGCTGCACACCTCTAATCCCAGCACTTAGGAGGCTGAGGAAGGAGGATTGCTGAGAGTCCAAGGCCAGCATGGGTTATAGAGCAAGACCCTGTCTCAAAAAATGAAAGAAAAAAGAAAAAAAGTCTGTGTGCCTCAGTTAGTATAGTCTTGTAACATCTTCTAGGAATTTAGTTCAGTTTTAACCTAAGTGTAGGGCTAGAGGTATGGCACAGCCATTAAAGGGCTTGCCTTGCAAGTTCAAGGTCCTGAGTTCAATTCCCCAGCACCATATAAAGCCAGGCATGGTGGCACATGCCTGTAAATCCAGCACTCAGAAAGCTGAGCCTGGGAGATTGCCCTGAATCCAAGGATACCATGGGCTACATAGTGAGTTCCGGACCAGTCTGGGTTACAAAGCAAGACCTTGTCTCAAAAATAAAATAAAATAAAATAAAATAAAAAATAACAAGTGTAGGCACGAAGCTTACTCTTTTTCATCAGTTCTATTTCTATATTGCTCACAATACTGCAAAATGACATCAAACTTATTTCAGGTAGAAGTGCAGCATACACGTAATTTGACAATGCAGTAGACATGGCTGGGAAGCTTTGCTTCGCCATGGCTATGAGCACATCATTCCAGCTGGAGATTCTTTACTGGCAGAAAGGCAGAGGCTATCTACCTTTGAGGGCTCTTGTCAAGGTAAGCAAGGATGGGTAAGGAGAGATTTCTTAGCCTTGTGTAGGTAACAGCATCAGGCTGACTCTAATATTGATGGTGTTGACTCAATTTGCCACTTCATCTACATGAATACACCACCTGGAACTTCCTTTCCCATATTGTACTACATTGTATTTATATTTCTCCTTTATGTCTGAGCTCTCTACGAAGCCAAGGCACAGATTTTGTTACCATTTTGCACCATTTTCATAGCAAGCAGGGAAGAAAACATGTCAGAACCCCACCTTCCCAACAATGAATAAAAGTTATATATGCAATGCAACCTGAACATGAAAGAGCACATACAAAACATGACTGGCAAGGATAATAATTGAAAGAAGAGACGTTCATGTGTGCTAGAGTTGAAGAAAGTTTCAGGAAGAATCTGTGGGTCTTGAGTGACACCTTAAAGAACCAGTAAGTTTGGAAGGAATGATTAACAAGCAATGGGGACAGAGCAAATCATGTTGAAAGGACAGTGAGAGAAACCAAATCTGAAACAGATGTTCATTGCTGATCAAAGGGCTAAAATAATCGAGAAATTTTGAGATACACTACAGAAAGGTCTAGACCCAGCAGACTCAGAGAAGAATAAAGAGAACCTATGGCTACTCAAGCATTACCTTGTGAAGCACACAGACAGGGTAGGTATAATTTTGGCACCTCTCAGATCACACGTGGCATCTGGGCCCCTGACACTGTCCAAAGAGAGACTTTTTTCTTCCTTATTCTGTTCTTCATTTTTTGTTAAATTTTCTCCTTTCTCTTTTCTTTAGTCTTGAACTTTCTTGGGTGCCTAGAAGATAAATCCCTCACATCTGGACCAGGTGGCTTTATAAAATCCTTTCTAATCATTAATTCTCTTTCTTGGAGAAAACTTTTCGTAAAAGCTTACTGTGTTTGCTAATGTTCACACTAGATGACCTACATATAAAGTTAAACTTAGGTGGAGAATTAATGGAGCTATCTGAATAATTATGGTAAAACCCACCACTAAGCTTTCAAAAGATTTCTTGAGTCTTAATAGAGCACACAGTCATCTACTTGGTAACTAAAAGACTACTCAAATATTTACTAATGATCCAGTTGTAAATTCTTACCATACAAGTACAATACTTCAAATATCCACACTCATAGTATAAACTCAAAAATATAATTTCTAAATAGGCTGTGTTCAGACAAATGTCCCACTTTCAAGAAACAGGAAACCGTTTTGGGTAAAATGCTTATAAAATTAGTTCTTACCTGAAGTGCACTCTGTGAGGAGCTTTACCAGCAGTAGACAGCTTTGGAGACACAGCAGCCTGGTTCTAAGAGGCAGTGTGCACTTACAGTTAGATCTATATGCTCTGCATGCATCCATGTGTACAGGGTGTCTATATATAGGTTATGTAAGGCAGTGGGCAAATTATGTCAGCTTTCATAATTAACTTTAACTTTTACGACAGTGGAAAGATTCCCATGTGGTCTTGACCTCTGAGACTGATCAGCAGAAGTGACGGTGACAACGGCTTCAAGTTCCTTGTGAGATTAAACTTCCCATTGCATGTGTGTGTGTGTGTGATTGGTTTGCAGAGATTTGCACAACATATATAACCCTTAGCAAGAGTTTGGTCCCTGACACTTTATCTACCAGCTCAAATAGGACACAGAGGTGCTGTTTCTTGGCCGATGACTCCGTGAAACTCGTATGAGCTACAAAAGAGTGGAGCACAAGTTAGCTGTATCAGAAAGGTCCTTGCTAAGAGCGCTCCTTCAACAGCAGGCTGTAGTCCTCTGATTACACTCTAATTTCATTACTACCACAGATCTTGCTAAGAGCAATAAACCTCACGTTGCTACAGCCAAGGCGTATTTCCAGTTCTCATCTTATCTAACCTCTTAATGCTTGACCCTGTTGCGCTTGTTGTTTGAAATCTCTATAGTAGTGGTTGAATGACAGCTAAATGAGTGTCTTATCCTCAGTATTATGTAATTCCAAAAGAATCTGGATGGGTCACTAGAGTTTCTTCTAAAATAATCTGTTTTTAAGTCTCACTGATACATGTTTAACAATGTGACCGAATTTGCTGCAGGGACATTTATTTTGCACACTTCATCGTGGGTAGCTTACTTTAATTTCATGATTATTATGGACCTGAAACTGTGCAACTTATTTTATTGTGTTCATCTCATTTAACATTCACAATGTGTATACATCATGATATTTTTATTTCTATCTTACAAATGAGTACATTGAGATTTGCTTTAAAAGATAATGCCAATTAGAATTCTGGCAGGCTAACTTTATTAATTAATTTATTATTTATTTTAAAGAGGGTCACATTGAATCACTATGCTGTCCAGGCTAGGCTCAAACTTGTGATCATCTGTTCTTGGCCTCTCCTAGTGCTGGGATTATGGGCAGCTGCCACAGTACCTGACTTACTTTTAATTATTCTGTATGAATGAATGTTGTACATTAATAAATATACAGCCTTATTATTCAAAACCACTATGATTGGCCAAATTGTATATTTAGATACTGAAAAACATTATATAAAACAGAGGCCTTGGCACTGTTGATTAGATCAGAACACATAGGGAGTTTTGCAAGGTTAATGTATACAAACTGAATACAGAATAATACGATTGTTAAATACTAATAAACAAATAAAAAATGTAATACAAAGGTAACATTAATAATAGCAACAAAAGCTACAAGGATTAGGAGCAACAATCTTACCTAAAATTACACAAGAATACAATAGATTTGACTTCCCAGAAACACACAAGTTGGACATGGTGGCACAAATCTATAATCACAGCACGTGGGAGGCTGAAGCAGGAGGACTGCCATGAGTTCAAGGCCAGCCTGGGCTACATAGTGAGCTCAGCCTGGATCAGTCTTAGATTACAGAGCAAGAACCTGTTTCAAAAAACCAAAGCAAACCAAAACAACCCTATAGACAAATTGCACAATATCAAGGAAAAAAAAAAAAAAAGGCTTGAGTCAATACAAGTCCATTCATCTTCATGGATATCAAAGGTCAAAATATCATAAAAGACATTTCTTCAAATTAATCTATTATTTAAATGCTAGTGCAATACAAATCACAAGGTTGGTTTTCCATACAACTGAACACACCTGTCCTCAACTTCTATGGAAGAATAAAGTGTCAAGAACATACAGGACAACCTTAAGAAAACAGAGAAATTGACCCTGCCTAACATAACATAAAGACTTACTTAAAAAGCTATAGAAATTATAACAGTGCCACGCTTGTGTTTTGGGAAATACTTATATCACTGGAAGCAAACAAAAGTCTTAGCAATATAGGAAATGGGGGGTGAGGGTTAAAGGAGACCTAAAAATGACCAAGAGGTGATACATGCATGGATCAATACTCCAAAGTGGATATGGACGTAATTATTATGCATATACTAAGAGTATAATAATTATAGGAAAAAATTTTAAAAAAACTTGACACATGGCAGAAGTTCCATGGCAGTAGAGAAAAAGTGGAAGTTTTCACTGAATTGTGCTGAGACAACTGACTACCCATGTGGAAGCAATGCATATGAGATATCACCTTCATACCCCACCTCCAAACGTTTTCGAGATGCCTAAATATCTAGATATAAAAAAGCAAACATTTTAACTTTAAGAAGTAAACCAATATCAACATTAGCTTGACATGAAAGTTCTTTTAAATCTGTAAGAATGTTCACAGCATACAAATAAACTGGATTAATCCAGCATCATCAAAACTGAAATATAACAGGAGTCTTGTGATAAGAATGAGGATGGGATCCGGCTGGGATGAGGCACTTGCCCCAGTCATGTCTTAAAAAAAACTCCTGCAAATCAAGTATATAAAATGCAAAATGAAACACTGGAATGCCAATGAATGTATGAAAAAGTTCCATTAGAATGGTAACCAGGAGAAGTAAATTCTAGGTTGGGTAGGGATTGAATTTTTTTTCCCCACTATACATATATATATATATATATATATATATATATATATATATATATATATATATATGATACACAATGTTTACAATGAACTTGAGAATTTTGTGCACATATGCATCATAGCAACTTTACAATGCTTAATAGCACAATGGATAAAGAAATCCTGCTTAGTTCACTGCTTCTGGTCTAGTTTCCAGGGGGCCTTTTCTAGGGGAAGCTCACATTGTGTTTTCTGTTTGTAGTACCTGCAAGATTGTATTCAGAGGCTGGGAATATCAGACGTTGTCAATTTCCTCTTTTCCTGGATCCACACTTAACAATGTCAGAGGTTTTGGGATCCAGGTTCTCATCCATCTGTAGATGCTAGTGCCTCAGGACCACTCTGTTGGCCTGAGGCTGCTTCCCAGGCTGCTGTTTTCTTCTGATCTTCCTGTGACCTCCTTTCCATTGTTGGAGATGCTCCTTCCTCTACTACCTAAGCTGAACAGGCCATTTTAATGTCAACTTTTTATGTGAGTCTACAAGCAGCCATTGCATAGCTCTGTTACTCAGCCACTATATTCACTGGAAGTCTAAGGTCAGTGCTTTTAAGGCCTAACATCATGACACTGGGTCCACTCAGAAGATAATCTCATCTCAAGGTTCTTAACTTTAATCAAGTCGGCAAAGTTCTTTTGGCCATGTAAGGCAACACATTCACATATTTCACACATTGCAACCTGAACATCTTTGGAAACCACTGTTCTGTCTTCACTGCAGTTAACACCTACCCCACCAAAATACCAAAAGAAAACATTCCTGGCTCCCCAGGAAATCTCTTCATGCCTTTTTCTCAGTTAATCCCAGCCAATTCCCAGATGCAATCTCTGTTCTTATTTCTATCATCTTTGAGTAGTTTGATTAGGACTTCATATAAATGAGACAAACGGTATGTTCTATCTTTTTTCTGCCTCATAATTTAACATTCTTGTAGTTCATCTATTTTGTTACATAAACAAGTTGTTCACTCTTTTCTTATTGTTGAATACTATTACACTGTATGTCAAAACTTCTTTATAATTCTTCTGACAGCCACTGTATTATCTGAAGTATGAGGCTATAATATATTTATATCTATATAAAACATTCTAATACAAATCTTTTGTGAATATATATTTTAATTTTTATGGGTGCCAACAGAGTTGCTAGCCCATGGGATAGATGTATGTTTATGTGAACCTGCCAAGTAGTTTTTGAAAAATGAGTTTAGCAATTTATCTCCCTAGCATCAATGTTGAAAATTTCAATTGCTACTCATTCTCACCAACATTTGGTACCATCTGTTTTCAGTTTATGGTAGTGTAAGTTTCATTTCTTTTTTTTTTTTTTTTAAAAAGGATCCTCAGACAAAGGAATAGTGAATATTCCTTAACATTTTAGCCTTAGTGTCATGGAATTAAACCTTTGGTGACATACACCAAAAATTTTTAAATGCCATTTTGTGAGTATAACTTGGAAGCACATTTAACTGATAATAGGACAGCCTTAATATAATACATTTGATTTACTCAGATACACAAGAAAACAGATCTTTTTCTACCCTCCTGTCAGATTTTATCCTTGTAACTCAATGCCTTGAATTAAACAGTTGCTTGGTTTCTGATCATCCTCCTGCTTCCTGGAGATGGGCTGTATTGTCTTCTCATCCTACATGCCTAACGTAGTACTGGTATATAGCTAATGTCAATCAGATTATTGAATCAATGAACAATTTAAAGCATGGTAAGAAAAACTAAAATTACCAATCTTTTTCTTTGACTAGAAAACCAATTTCATCTTTGAGTCCCACCTGGGCAAATTAGTATGAATCTCTCTCTCAAAAAAAAAAAAACAAAAACCTTTTTAGGGGCTGGAGGAATGGCTCAGCGGCTAAAGCAATTGCCTAACAGACACTGCATCAAGCGCTAAGTACCTGAGTTTGATTCTCCAGCACCATATAAGCTGGGCATAGTGGCACAGGCATAATCCCAGCACTCGGGAGACTGAGGCAGGGTGATTGCCTTGAGCCCAAGGCTAGCCTGGGCTACAGAGTGAGTCCTTGTCTCATTAAAAAAAATTTATTTTTAAGGCTAAGAATATAGCTCATTGAAGGCCTTGGGTTCAACTGCTGGTACTGACTTGGGGTGAGTACAGTCAAGAAGCAAACGAATTTTATGGTGAGTGTTAAGTTATATTTCTTTAAAAAATTAATGTCTTCAAATAACAGAACAATGAATACTCAGAATAAATAGTATTCTATTCTTTATTGACGGTGGAAAAGATTTGAGAACTGGCATTTGTACAAAAAAAGGATTTCTGCTACCTGTGGAAGTTTCTCATCACAAAGCTGCTTCAGGTATCACACTTTTTAACATTTTAGTAATATCACCCTTCTCTCACACATAAAAATATATAGCTCCTTGGCATACTACAATCTATTAAAAGCATTGTGTATGGATAAAATTTTAATTTTCAAATGGAACAGAAATGCCAACCATGTGTGATCTCAGCACTCTGGGAGACTGCTTGAGCCCAACCTGGGAAACTTAATGATTTAGTGAGACCCTGCCTCAAAATAGAAATCTGAGGCCATAGCACAGGTCTTTGGGCCCAAGTTCAATCCCTGGTACTGAGGAAAGAACGGGATGGTGAGGGCTGAAGGGCAGGATTGGAGTAACAGAAATACCTGTGGGGATCTGCAGTTAGAATTCAAGGAATCTACTAAAGTTTTACAAAAACTCATCTTTTTGCCTGTAGTGTGTGTAACTTTTTCAGAGGAAATATTCCATAGTTTCCATCAGATTCTCAAACATGAAATATGAAAAGTCAAAAGCAGAGTTTATATTCAGTATTGTGGCTATATTCATCCATTTCCATACTTGAGGTGAAATACAAAAATTACTGAAGTAACAAGTAATTAACTTGATTTTTCTTCTCCTGAGTTGATTGTTCGGTGTTTGAATGAGTAGATCAAAAATATCCCATGGCATAGTGCAGGTCCCTCTCCAGATATCATGCACAATGTGAGCAGTGATTAAACCGAGGTGAATCTCTTGGTCACAGAAGGAAAGATAAAAACATTGCCTGTCCTAGACTTACTGTATGCTTCGACTTCAAATCATGCATTGTGGACCCCAGCTGCTTCCTCAAAGGCCCACACTGCACACAGTAAGCATCTTCCTTCTGTTTCTCTGAGAAATCTGCAAATGAGACAGTGCTATACTTAAGAAGGTTTAACCCCCAAAGAGTCCAATCCATTAAAGGTAATTTTCTAATTTAATCCATCTTAGTATCATGATAAGCCTGGAGGCACCAAATGGTACTGAAAATTCAGCATGTAGAGAAAATAAACCTAATCTGTGATCAATAGGGAACAAACTAAACTTGGTAGTGCCCATATTTTGGTCAATTTGAGACTTCAGAATATAAAAGATAAACACAACTCAAACCTGCAGAGCATGACTTTTAGGTATCTCCTTGCATTGGAAGAGTTTGGATTAGAATGACACAGTGGAGGCAAAACTGATCTGATATGTATACTGGGTGGGGAGATTAAGGGAAGGAGCGAGACGTGATGGTGAGAAAGCTGCAGGAAGTACAGTGTGCACTCTGAACACAATCACTTGAGGTTTGTGACTCAACATACAAAAGTCACTGCTTCTTACTGTTTCTATTTCAATTCATTTTATTACCTGCAGCAATGTAATCATTTCTTATAGCAAGATTGGAATGATGCACTAAATTTTATATGTGTAAATGCGACATTATTACCGTCTTCATTTCAGAGGCGGGACTCCCAGTAAAATCACGGGGCACAGATGTGTTTGGCATGGCACAACAGGATGTGTCATTTTGAAAGTTCCTTCTACTTTACTGCCAACAGGATTTCAAGATGGGTCAGTTTCTTCTCTGAAAAATTTAAAGAGCTGGCTGGCTTCCCCAACCAAAAACTATGGAGAAGTTTTCTAGTAACCAGCAAACATTTCTGACAGATGTCATGCACATGAGTTCCAACAAATACCAATAATGGCTAAGCATATTTTCATGCATTAGCTGGCCATTATACTTCTGAGAATTTTGAGGGGTCACTTTTTTTACTTTTGATGACTGTATTAATTGGAGTTCTCCTGAGAAATACAACCAGTGGAGGAATCGTATCCATCCATCCATCCAACAATCTGATTACTCGTGGAAAGTGACTGACATGACTCTGAGGGCTGGATGGTAGGCTGGAAGTCCAAGTAGTAGTGATACTCAGTGAAATTTAGTATGTTCTACAGGCTGGAAAACCAATAGTAGTAGCTCATGGTACAGTACTGAGGCCAATTTTCTTTGCTTTTAAGGCTTTCACTAAAACTTAACTGACTAAATCCTAGCACTATGGTCTCAAATCGCATCCATTTTCCTTAGAATATTCAATATATTCTTGCTATGTCCTATAATTTATACTTTACTGTTCAACTGACCTCTCAATTGCTACTTTTTAAACTTTTTTCTAAAAAGATAACATTAGTACAGTAAGAGTTGTAAAAATAGCAATGGAGTTCTTAAATTTTTACTCAGTGTCTCCTTAAGCTAACATTGTGTATAATGAACACAAGATTGTAACTCAAACTGAGAAATTGTCATCAGTATCATATGAGCAACTAACTCATAACCTTGACTTATATTTCACCAGTCTTCCTGCCATTACCCTTTCACTGTTCCTGGACCCAATCAGGATAACACACACCTAATTGTCATGTCTCTTAATTTCATTTAATTTGTGACAAACCCTCAGCCTTTCACAATCTTCGGCTTTTGAGACTCTCTTTTCATTATATTATAAACTGTTCTTTGGTTTGATTTGCCTGTTTTCTTGATGCTCATACTGAGGTCATGCATTATTGGAAGAAACATCATAGAGGTGGTATCTCTTTTCAATGAATCATATCAAGAATACATACTGTAGATGTATCTTATTACTGGAGATTCTTACTTATTGGATGATTTCTTCTGTTTAATGTTTGTGCTGCTGTCATTTAAAAAACAAATATTTAGGGTAGGAAATAAAGACTATCCAAATATCTTGTTTCATCTGAAACTTTTGTGCACTCACTGTAGCATCCATTGGTAGGATCTTGCCTACATAGACTTTTTATGAGACACTGTATGAGGGATTTTCTATTTACCTCATTCCTTCTAGATTTACACACTGGAATTCTTATGTAAGGGAGAGTTAGTCTTTCATTTGTTTATGTACTTAATTGCTTATTTCCATTAGCATGGATTCATATGCTTTTGCTTCTATCCTTAGAATTACATAGTGATTTAAATTTTTTTCTACTAGTTTTTAAATGACAGAGATTATGAACCTTCAGGAGAAAATGTTTTCTTATTTATTGTGTATCTTAATTATCTTGAATAGCAAAGGAAAATCTCAACTCTTCGAAAAGAGTAAATCCTATAGCAAAATGATTTTAAGAGCTAAGTTGCTGGAGTTACAATGCCAACGCTCCAGTCTTGACTTTACTCTGCACTTGGACTCTCTCTTCAGTTTCCTAACCACATAATGAGCCTGTACATTTGCAAAAGACACTTAAAAGGCTAAAATTAGGTAGTTTATGCCATAGATTTAGAATAGTGCCTACATGTGGTAGTGAAGCTTAACTGTGACAATTTGATTGGTTTGGAGATTACCTTTTGGGATTACTAAAGTACGCTGTGGGTCATGAACGTATGACTTTGGGAACTATATAGTTCCTGGTCCCTTCCTCTCTGATGTTGTGCCACTGCTCTGCTTCCCAGCTACCACAGACAAAGCAACTTTGTTCAACCACATCCTTCAGCCATTGTTGGGGTCTTCAGGGCCAGAGAGCCTCAGCATCGCTGACCGTGGCTGAGTTCCTTCCTTCCCACAAACAAATGTTACTGCTTGTAAGTTAAGCCAGGTGTTGTTTTGCTTAAGCTCCCGGAACTGCTCCATATCACATGCTCCTTCCTCTACTCCTTCCCTTCCCCTGGGCGACCCCACGCTGGTTGAGGCCTTGCTGATTGGCCCAAAATAGCTACCTCAGTCTATTTAAGCCCCTGTACTCCCTAAATAAACGAGACAGCAGTTAGTTCACTCAATCAAATCCCAGAGTGTGTTACTCTGTTGTCCGACCCCTCCTCGGCTGTTCCAAGGATCCCTGCCTACGGAAACCCCTACATGCCATGATCTTTTTGCCTTGGAGACTGATAACAATGGACTGAATGCCTCGAAGTCATAAGTCAAATTAAGCCTCAATTCTATTAAGTTGTAGGCATGGGATATTGTGTCCCAGAGATCAGAAACCTGACTCTTTAATAATAAACGCTTTCTTACTTTCATTTGCCCCTGACACCCAAGTACTCCTGTCTACTTCTTTAAACAAAAAGTATTCAGTTCTTCTCCAAGAGTTGCCAAAGTCTTAACAGTTTCAGCACTATTAAAGAGAGTCCAAGTCCAAAGTCTTCTCTGAGATGGAAGGCAAACTCTCAGCTGTGAGCTCCTGTTAAAACCTAACAGTTACACACTCCCAACAAAGAATGGCATTAGGTAAACATTCCAATTCCAAAATAAAGAATAGGAGGGTAAAAGGGAACTGGACCAAAACAATTCCTAAACCCACCAGGGTAAAGTTAAATACTGTAGTCCCAACTCCAGTACCTGGAGTAACCTGAGGCAAGATATGAACTCTGAAGAGCTGTGGGCGGCCCCGCCCCTACCACATATGGCTGCTGGCTATAATGTTCATCTTCTCTGCTTTGACCTTTATCCAATCACAGCCTGCAGCTTTTTTCAGCTGAAGATCCATGTTCCTGGCTTTTTCAAATTCCTGGGTTTTCCAATGCACCTTAGGCTTTGCCTTTACAACTTCACACAATGCCCTTTTAGCTTTGGGCATTTAACAACTTTGTACATTGTCCTTTTAGGGACACACTGTTTGGCCTCCAAGGCCTTCCTCTGAAATCTGGATGAAGTCTCCATTATAATCCTTACGGCTGTAAAGCCAGGACTGTGTGGGTATCGGCAAAGTCTGCCACTGGCTTGAGCAATAGCCTGGCCCTCCTGACAAATGCTGTAGAAATCTCCAAGTTCTTACACAGAAGAACTCCACGCTGCTGAACTCTAATCGAAATTTTTTTTTTTGGCCCTGGGGTACATTTTTTTAGAGCTAAGTATTTTGCCTCTGCACCCCTGAGGTATTGAAGCATAGGGTCTTACCGACTCCTGAGATGCCCTGAAGGCATCTTTCTTATAGTCCTGATAGTAAGTACTTAGCTTCTTTTTAACATTAACCTCTTTAAATTCCATGTGCTCTTGGCCCCCACCACTGCAGGCTATTTTGGTAGGGTACTGTAAAGTTTTGGTATATTTTTTCTGCCCTTTTTTCTTTTCTTTGTTTGCTTTTTCATCATAGACTTGGCTAAAAGGCACAAAGAGCAACCATGTCTCCCTTGAGATTTCCTCCACAGATGAAGCAGTCCACAGCCCTTAATCTTAATTTCAGGCAAAGTCTCTGAACGAGGGCAAAATGCTGACAAACTTTCCTCCAGAGAATAGCACGAGTGGCTTTTAGACCACTTGCTAGTATAATCCTTTGTCCTATCTGAAACTTTTCAACACTGGCCTTATTAATCTACACTTTTATCAGTATTCTGATCTTCTGAGCTCTGACCAGAATCTCCCATCAAGTTTAGCTGAGAGCACCCCAAGGCTTCTCAGCTGGCATCCTCAACCTTTTCACTCTTTCTGCAAGCTGGTTCCAAAGGCTTCCAAATCACGTGGTCAGGTAAAGTCATAGCTATGACCCAACTTACAGCACCAATATCTGTTTTGTTACATTTTTGTTGCTGTGACTCAATACCTGGTATGTATAATTTTAGGGAGCAATGATTTATTGTAGCTTACACAGTTTAAGAAAGTCACAGTCCATTCATAGGTGGGTGGAAATTAGTGGAATTACATGGTGGGGCCAGAGCTAGTACTCTAGAGACAGAGATCCTTGCAACAACATGGCAGAAACAGTCATACTTTACCTATCATAATTTTTTTTCATCTTAAAAAGCATAAGGTGTTTCTATTCCCCATATCTTTTCAACTAAAAAGATCTCTCCGGGAAACTACTGATTTCAGAACTGGACATTTTGCTCACTCTTCACAAAGTGAGAGAATACTGAGAGATTAGACAGCAGTGAAGAGACATTTAAAACTTACTGCTAGAACTTAGTTCCCCACTCTGATATACTTGTATTTTTATACTGAATGAGAACCTTTAGATTGAACATTACTACTTTGTGTAATACAGCTAGGTTTCACACTGTTTTATTCTTCCCAAATTTAGAAGTAGAGGGTTAAGTTAGCACTAAAAAAACCCGAGATTTCAGATTTCTAAAAGATGCACAGCTCATTTCTAATTAAGGCAAAGTAACACACATCATATACCAACACACCTCCTGCTATCAATTTCAAACTTTCAACAAAATATATTTGAGAGAAAATCTAAAGGCACTGGAAAGCAACTAAAAGCAGAGGTGGAAGTGGACACTCAAGAAGGAAACAGCACTAAATGTCTCTTTTTTAAAAAACAAGTTTCACTTAAAGGACAATAGATTAATGAACCAAGACAAAGTCTGAAGCAACCACAACTGTAATATGAAATAAAATCAAAGAATGGAGGTACAGAAGACAGGTCCATCCAATTCTGTGAGTATGCTGCCCCATCATGAGGAGGCTACAGATGGGACACCTAAAGCTAAAACAAAGTTTTGCTACTACTGCTTACTCAACAAAGAAAACTGAGTTTGGAGTTCAGTCAATTTGTGGGGAAAGAATCCAGAGTCCTCGTAAGGTATGGGTCATGAATGACAATCCTTACCACCACCAGACAAAGAAAAGTATGACTGCCCTATAATGCAATTTAAACCTAAACACTACATTTTTTCCTTTCAGATAATGACCAACAGACAATATCTTACTTCACACAGATTCCATTTTCCAAACTTTGTCTATAGCCTTTAAGTTGCAATCAAGTGGATACCTAGTATGGACTTTTCTAGTACTTTCAGCTAATGTTTATGCATCTGCAATACAAAGTCTTAACACTGAACCTGAGGAAACGGTGCGCATGTATCTTGTATTGTCTCTTACACTTTCCTTTCCCTGTCCTACTTGCTCACCCTTCTCCCTTTCCACAAATCTATCTCCCCGTTTCCTACCGTAACTTATTCAGGTCTTACTTACACTTCAGGTTTTTCATTATTTTAAATTTTTATTTACTTTTGCTTTAAAAAATCTACGAAACCTACACAAATGTGGAAACTACTTAATGAATGTGAAATGATTAAATTTAGTTGATATGCAAAACTCTTAGTATCTTATAATTAGCCTCTTGAGATATTTAATCATTTTAAACACTCATCAGTAAATGCAATTTTTAGAACACTCTAAAGAGGCAATTATTGACACCACCAAGGAAATCCATATAAGAAAAGATAGCAATTTAAAGATACACATACATTTCCTCAAAAGCACACGTAACATCTAATAGGTAGTGGTAAAGCAGACGGACAGTAACAGCCTTTTAAAAGCCTGAACATTGTTGTACAATATGAAAAACAAATACATTTAGACCTATAAAAGGATTAGAATTAAAGAGTAATTTCAAAAGAATTAAAAAATATATTAGAGGTAAGTTATAAAGAATTAGGACCACCTCAACACATACTCAAAATAACCAGTAAATAAACATTTAAGACATGTTTATTTTGATATCTTCATTCCTTACTATAATACATTGGAGTCTCCAGGAAGTATCTGAGTTTTGTAGACAAGACTCTTACCTTGGGTAACTGTGTATTTATCCTTTAGACTTGTGGGCCTCAAACAATCCTGAAATCCTCTCAAACACATCAATTCTGGCTCAAAGCTACAAGAATTTATAGAGTTAAAATCAGGTAATGGAGAGACAGTCACTTTTATTTATATAAGTTTATACACAGCTGAATCTTGTTTAAGTAACTGAGTTTCCAAAATAAAAACATTTAAAATAACTTGATTACTCATATGCATCATATAGCATTTTCTCAACTTCTTCCTTATAGAAGTGAATAAATTCAATGTTACTGCAACAGAGATAAGTCATTTAAGACTAATCCACTGAACTGACACTTTCATAAACAGTGTGAAAATACACCTTGATGAAAACTTTCCAGGATGCTACCATACGTAGCTTTGATCCTGCATGCTAATCCACTGAAAAAGAATATGGAAAATACAGATATATTGCACTCTGACCAAACCCATTAAATACCATCCAAAAGTTCCATATTTCAGTTCCAGAAATTCTTGGAACCATGAAGACATCCTGTTCAGAATTGTGACCTCTACAACTTTCCAGAAACTTCAGGAAAAAAATGCATCTTCTAATTTAAGAGTTGATCAGTTTGCCAAAGGAGGCAGCCAAGTTTACTTCTCTAAGAGCTTCAGATAACGTCTGAAAGAAAAGACATGGAGAATTTAAAACCAAAAATCTATGGGTCACAAGTAAATTCAGGTAGCCATTAATTCTGTACATTAATAATTAAGATGCACATGGCAGACTCTAGCTACATCTTCACTGGATGCTCCACACTCCAACGCCAGAGCAGCTTCATTTACCATTTCTGCAGCACCCTTTAAAATAAGCCAAGAAGTCAGACTGCTTTCATGCTGAACAACTTCATGCTAATGATGCTTCCTCTATTTTATTAATGTGTATGTATGCCAATAAAATGTTTATACTGGAGCATTCTGCATACATATCACCACAAAATTAAAGTCCCTTCACCACCCCTTTAGCCTTCCCACACCTTTACCCTCCACCTAAATCCTACTATCCCCATTATTAGTTCTATGAAATTACTGTATTCTAGGTTTCTCATATTAGAGAAGCCATTTGATATTTAACACTTTGAGTCAATTCACTTAGCTGATGGTCTCAAGATGTGCCCATTTCCCTACAAAAGCCTCAAAACTATCTATCTTTACAGATGAGTAGATTCCATCATGTACAGATACCACAACTTATGTATCCACTGGTTATGTTGATGGGTATTTTGGTGGCTTCCATATTTCAGGTACCGTTATGCTGCTACACTAATGATACTAATCATTAAGAAACCAGCCTCAGAGACCTCAAAATTGTCTTAAGTCTTCATTGTTGTGATAGTTGAAAAAAAAAAATCAGAGAATACAAAACTTAACAGAGTAAGTTACAGAAGATCTTAGGCTTCTGAAACTGGACAGTCTGCAATCAAATCCTGACAACCACCTGCTACTTCTACCATTCACATGCTCTATGTGCTTCCATTTCATTTCAAAAATAGTAACATCTATCTCAAAAGTTATTGCAGAAATGAAGTAAGATTAATGTGTATACTTAGGACGGATGACACAGAAAGTGCTCAAATATTGTTCTCTTTATTGTTACATCAGATATGTAGGGGAAGAATATACTTTAGACTCAGCAGTTTCTAAAACTCCTCTTTAGAAGTAGTTTTTGAGCTGAAATGGGAATAGTAAGAGTCAGCCAGGCAGAGACCTAAGGCAGAGCATCCTAGGTAGAGGATCCTGGAAGCATCAACACCCTTAATGCCAAGTTTGCCTGTTATGAAAATACAACCAGGCCAATGTGGTTAAGAAATTAATGGTTCAAGGAGGACAACAAAGAAATGAGGTCACAAGGTGGGCAGGGCAATTAGTAGTATCAGAATGTAAACACGAGAAAGTTTTAAAAAAATTATTTTTTGAGACAGGGTCTCACTCTGTGGTCCAGGCTGGTCCTGAACTCACTATGGAGCCCAGGCTGGCCTTGGACTCGTGGCAATCCTCCTGCTTCGGCCTCCCGGTGCTGGGATTAAAGGCGTGTGCCACCACACCCAGCTTACGTGGTGCTGGGGAGTCGAACTAGGATCCTTAGCGCTTGCTAGGCAAGTGCTTTAACCGTTGAGCCATTCCTCCAGCCCCACTAGTCAGTTTAAAATTAGCCCATTCAATAGCAAAGCTTTCCAGAAATCTTAGCAAGATTTTACTGGTTTCACAATACTCACTGGTCCTAGGAATGTGCTCCCAGTACCCGGTCTGTCGATTTGTGCCCAAGAATCTTCACCATGGCGCCTGTGTCAGCATTTGTCTTAGCTCTGCTGTTGACAACAAATTGGAGCTTCCAACTTTGTACTCAATACCCTGCAAAAGACTGAATAATGAAAACTCACATAAACACTGAAAAAGCTGTATCCAGTTAATGAAAGCTCATTTCTACTTGTTCAGAAAATAAAATCCACAAAGACAACCATCCATGTAACAAAGACCAAAAGGCTAGTTAATAAAGAAATATTAGGTATAAACAAATATAATGTGTATCTGGTTATATTTACAAGTCAAACGCAAAAGCCCTGGGTTGAGTACAGGAAGCTTGCTCTCCTCTCCATTCCTGTTGGTCAATACAAAGAGCAAATGATCTCTTTATGATGCTAAGGAAAAACTACGTAACCCATCAAGCTCAACAGAGCTATTAAAAACATTAATGCAATGATGGATGCTTTCTCCTAGCCACCACCATCATCCGCTGGAGGCACACACGGAAATAAAACTGTCCACATTCACGATTACCTCTTCCTTCAGCTGTTCTTCTGATCTGCCAACCCAAGCAACTTCAGCGTGTGTGTAAACCACTGATGGTACACAGTTGTAGTCAATGTGCACAGCACCCCCGGCCATTCCTTGAATGCAGATAATGCCTTCATCTTCGGCCTTATGAGCCAGCATTGGACCAGCAACCACATCACCAATTGCATATATACTACCAGAGATCAAAAGAACAGAATGAACCTCTGAAATTGAGGACATGTTTTAACAAAAATACACTTCACTTAATAAGTCACCAAAATATATATCAAATGCAGTTCTTCAGAAATCGACACATTTAGGTTATAATCTTTGAGCAAAGAAAAATTTAGTTATTTTGATGTTTACATCTTGTAAGGATACTATTCTTCTCCAAAGCTACATATTTCAGCATAACTAAAGTCTTATTTTTCAAACAGTGTTTGAAGTATATCTGAAAATTACTGAAAACACCCTGCATCTGAGAGCCTAAGGCAGTTGATCAATTAAGCATAGGAGTTCAAATCAGGACTAGGCAATCCCATCTCCAAAAATAAAGTAAATAATTATCCAACTTACTTTGGAATCTTAGTTTGGAATCTGCTATTGCCTGGAATTCTACCTCTGGGATCTAGTTCTATTCCAAGCTCT
>PVKB01008306.1:0-18381 GCA_004027205.1 Ctenodactylus gundi | reverse complement strand
ACAGAAGGAAGTCTAGAAGGGAGAACCAGAGACAGCACTTTCGCCTCTGAATTCAGAGTCTGGGGGAATCAGCTCTGCAAAGGTATTCAGAGATAAGGATATTCTCACAGAATGGTCTCAGGACTGGCACTCCTGGAGGCTGAGGCAGGAAGATCGGAAGTTTGAACCCAGCGTGGACAACTTGGTAAGACCCTCCAAAGTAATTTTTAATAAGTAAAAATATAAGTTAAAAATAAATAAATACATGATAAAGGCTAGATACGCAATTCAGTCAGTGTAAAGGCCCTGGGTTCGATTCTAGGTACGGAAAAAGAGAGGGGGTAGTCACATGACCTTTGAAGAGACTGCCCCAGCCCGGAATGAAATAGAAATGAGCCTCACTCTCTCCTCTCTCTAGGCCCCCTTTATCACCCCTAAAACCGTGCCTTAAAAGTGTGGCATGTGCAAGCTCTGGTCCTCAGCCAAGACGGCTTAGTCAATGAACACCTCAGCCACTGGATTTTGGAACAAGACAGACACCAAGGAGTTCCTCCCCTGAAACCGACCACTTCACGGGTCTTTTGCCTGGAGTGGATATTAATTACAGTTCTTTCCCAAAATATGGGTTTCTTTTTCCAGCCACCCCATCTTCTACCTTTAATTTTGCATTTCAAGAGGGATGGCATAGAGACTTTCAGTCAACCAAATAAACTAAAAGCCCACCAGGCTAATAAATATAAAAAATATTTATTTAGATCCACATTAAAGCTGGAGAAAGAGACAGAGAGAGAGAGAGAGAGAGAGAGAGAGAGAGAGAGATCGATCTAAGGGCAGAAAACAAAGGTAAAGGGACCAGAAAGGGACCAGAGACCAGCCAGGAACCTCGAGGAGAAGCTGACTGCTGCATTAGTGGCTCTTGGCTTGGTGACCATACATGAGGACAGGAGGGTGGGGCCGGCAACAGAGGAGACACAGGAAGGGAGGCCCCATGACCACCCTGCACAGGTCGCTCCCACACACCAGGGATACATTTGTGACCACGCGCTTGTCTTCTTGCTGGGTTACGGTTCACACTGACAGTTCTCCTAAGGTCCATGACCCTGAAGTCATGGAAAAGAATTTGAAATTGATCCCACAGCTATGCTGCTCCAAAGGAATCTGGCCGGCGTCCAGACAAGCACTTTAGAGAGAGAGACTCAACTCGGGCCATGAAAGTTTCCTCCAGGTAAATCTCTACTCATTATCCAAAATTACAAAGTACATGCTCGCACGCCCCCACACACAAACTCCTGAGCAAGAGCCAGCAGATACCATAAAGAGCATATCAAAGTCAGCTTAAGAGAGGATTAGGGAGCGCCTAGCAGAAAGATAAAGACAGTGGATAATGGAAAAACAGGTCGAAGAGGTGTGGAGGACAGAACAGAACGTTCCAGAAGAAGAGAACAGAGGGAATGGGAAAAAGGTATAATTTGAAGAAATAATGGAAGAAAATTTTCCAAAACTGAAGAAAAACACGGAACCTAAGACTTTAGAAGCTAATGATAAAAATGCTACCTACTGCAACACATTGCTACCTAGCTAGGCATGAACTAGACACACGTCTACAGCAGGAAGGAGGAGAAATCAGAAGGCTGAGTCACTCGTGCAGGTCCTCAACTCCAGCTAGGAAAGTAAGAATGACGTAAACCTAAAGAAGGAAAGAAAGGAGATAATAATTTGAAAGGAAATCAATGTAACAGACACCTGAACGTGGTGGTAACAACTGCAATGCCAGCACTCTGGGAGGCTGAGGCAGGAGGATTCCAAGTCGGGCCCGACCTGGACAACATAGTGATTTAGCAAGACCATGCCTCAAAATTTAAAATATGGGCTAACGATTCAACTAACAGCAGTGACCCTGGTTTTAAGCTCAATGCCACACCAAAAGAGAGAGAGAGAGAGAGAGAGAGAGAGAGAGAGAGAGAGAGAGAGAGGCACAAAGAAACACGAAAGAGAGCTGGTCAGCTATGAAATCAGGTCTTTAAAGACGACTGTTACACTCTGTTAAGACAAAAAAAAAAAAAAAAAAAGACCCAGATGTAGCTCAGGGGCAGAGTGCTGGCCTCACAGGCACAGGACCCTGGGGTGGGGTCCATCCCCAGCCCATAAAATAACAAAAACAAAAACTAATCAAGAAACAGAGAAGACACAGAAAGGGCCCTATGGAGAATGCAGAAGACACAGAAGTACCAACATTGCCGATGAATTTGAAGGCAGGAGGACTGAGCACATTCCCAGAGACAGAGGTTGCTTGCCTTAATGAAAGGCAACTCAAAAAGAAATAGAAAGCTGGAATTACCTCCAACCATTAAATAAGATGAAGTAGTAATTTAAAAAAAAAACACAACAAAACTCAAACCAACCAAACAACCTAGGCAAACACAGGCTTATAGGTTGGGTTTTTCCAAAGTTTCAAGAAATGCTGGACATATAGATGTTTAACATAAACAAATATATGAACAAGTACATATATTTGAAGATAATCCTTAACATATAAATTTTAATTTTTGAAAAAAAGAGGTTTTGTTGTTCCTAAATTCACTATGTAGCCCAGGCTGTCTCTGAACTCACGGCATTCCGCCTGCCTCAGCCTCCCAAGTACTGAGATGACAGGTATGCACACCGAGCTAATTCTTTATGTGGTACTAAGGAACTGAACCCAGGTCCTTGCACATGTCAGGCAAACACTCTAATCATTGAGCTACATTCTCAGCCCCAAAGAGGAGCATTTCTTAGCACCTGATAGGAGACTGATTTGGTAAAAAGACCTTGATTAAAGATAAGAACAGAAGGAACAGAAATCTTACTGGTCAATGCAAACTCAAAAATCTTAAGAAAAAAATTGCAACATAAATCCAGCAAAGTGAGCACAACGGGTTTATCCCACGAGTCAGTGATGCTGCGACAAGAGAAAACCACCCTAGAGGGACAATCAAAAGGAACTTCATGATCGCCCCATAGCTGCAGAAACGTGTGGGTAAAAACCCAGCAAAGGCTCACAGTCAAGGAGCCCAGACACCAAAGAACACAGAAGAAAAACCTGTCGAACCTAATAAAGGAAAAGAAAAAAGAAAAACCTACTGAACAGTATTCTTATGGCAAATTTTCAGAATTATTCTTCCTTGTAGAAAAGCAGGACCACTCACCAAAGTTTCCAGGGATCTTATAAAACAACCATTCGACATTTCTAGCATGGCTGGTCCCACCCGAAACCTGCTTAGCCCAACCTGAGAGGTACTCTAAGTGTCAGATACACATTGGGCTTTGAAGAGTCCAACTTAAAAAACAAACATGAACCATGTGAAGTGTTTAAAAAGCGATTGTATGCTGAAATGATAATTTTTATCTATGTTGGTTAAAATAAAATATATTCTAAAAATTAATCTCACCTTTTTCCACATTTTAAATATGGCTACTGGAATTTGGAAAACAAATGGCTCACATTACATTTCTACTGGACAGAGCCAATTCAGGCAGCACAGTAAGACGAAAAAATGAAATAAAAGATGAATGAATTGGAAAAGAAAAGCTTTCAGAACTTGTGAATGACATTATTAAATAAAATAAAGTAAAATGAGTAAGAGATCAGCAGGATTGCTGGAAAAAGGACTGATATATAAAAGTCAATGACATGTGTAGGTTCCAGTAATGAAGAAGTTGAAACTATAATTTTTAAAAATATTTATCATTTACAACAGCAACAAAAACTGTAGGGTACTCCACTTACAAATAAATTAAACAAAAATGTGTGAGATCTTCATGATACAAATTATAAAACTGTTAAAAGCATAAAACAAGAAACAAGTAAAGGGAGAAAGACCATAATTATGAGTAGATAACCGCATAACAAAGATGTAAGTCTTCTCCCAAATGAATCCACAAATCTACTAGATTCCAATCCAAATTTCAGCATGGATTTTCATGGACTCTAACAAGGTGGCCCCTAAGTTCTTCTGGTAAATCAAGACCCTTAGAGAAAGAAGTGAGAAGATTCACCCCACCAACCAGATGGTACAGGTGCTCTAATGGGGCAGACGGCTACTGCTGCGGACACCTCGTGAGACAGCACAACAGGGAATCGAACACCAAGCTCAGGAACATGCCTATATGTGTAAACGAAATTGGAACGACCAGCTTTTGCTTTAAAGAAAAATCAGGAGGGGCTGAAGGAATGACACAGGGGTTAAAGCACTTGCTTAACAAGCACAAGGCCTCGGGCTTGATTACCTAACACCACATAAAGCTGGGCATGGGGGCGCAGGCCTGTTACCCCAGCAGAATCCCAGGGTGACTGAGGTAGGGGTATTTCCAAATCCAGCGCCAGTCTGCTACATAGTAAGGTCAGGACCAGCCTGGCTGCACAGGAAGACCTGTCACAGTAAGTAAGTAAATAAATAAATAAATAAATAAATCAGGAAAAGGGTCAGAGGAACAGCACAGCAGTTACAGCTAGCACTTGCCTAGCAAGTGCAAGGCCCTGAGTTCAATTCCCCAGCACCACATAAACTGTTCATGGTGGCACATGCCTGTAATCCCAGCACTCCAAAGGCTGAGGCAGGAGGCTTTCTGGGTTTTTAAGGACAGCCTGGACTATAGAGTGACACCCTGACTCAACAGAAAGTAAATAAAATAAAATAATATCAGAAAAAAATAAGAAATTGAATAACTGCTACTCGAACAACTGATTCGCTACATACAAAAAATAAACAAGAGGCAGAGACAGGAGGGTTGCCATGAGTCCAAGGCCAGCCTGGGCTACACGGTGAGTTCAGGACTAGCCTGGGCTACAGAGCGAGACCCTGCCTCAAAACAAATACAAAAATTAACTCATCATATCAAAGACAAAACAATTACAACAAGATTACAAAACTACATACGGCCTGGCCAAGTGGTGCAGGCCAGTAACGCCAGCACTCAGGGCTGTTGGGTCAAGAGGACTGCACGGTCAAGCCCAGCCTGGGCACCTTAGCAAGACTCTGTCTCAAAATTAAAAACCAAGAATGGGCTGGGGACGTACCTCAGTGTAAAGGCCCTGAGTTTGATCCCTGGCGTCACACACACACAAAAAAATCCTATACAGAAATGTGCAACTTTTTAGTATTTAGAATAAAGCATGGAATAATAATTTGTGATTGCAAGTAAGGAAAGGACATCTTAAACATGTTACAAAGACCAGATGGAAGGGAAAAGAACAGCACACTCGACCTTGGGAAAACGTGCAGCTGCTAACCAAATAAGCCCACCACACACCAGTGCACCCAAGTGAAAACCAATCAGTGTCTCTTTGAAGCTTTTCTCAGAAAAAGGCAGGAAGATGAGCAAAGGAGATGAGCATGCAAATCAGAGCAGAAAAAAACTAAATTTCCAAAGCACTGCCAGTGAGGGGAAAGTAAATTAAAACAAGACCATTCACACTTATTAGATTCGCCAAAAAATTATTTTCAAGTTGTTCATCGACCATTATATGAAATTTGTCCGAGCTACTTTGGAGAGCAATTCAGTCACGTAGAAAGTGTAACCAGGCATTGTGGGACATGCCTGAATCCCAGCATCCTTGAAGGCTGAGACAGGAGGACTGCAAGTTTGAACCCAACATAGGTAACTCAACAGTTTAGTAAGACTCTCCCTCGAAATCTGAAAGAAAAAGAGCTAAGCCCTGTGCAAAGGCCCTGGGTTCAATCCCCAGGGCAACAGATGGTAGACAGACAAGACGGACAGACAGATAGACATGACAGATAGAAAAGTGTGCACACCCCATTCCTTAGCAATTCTGCTGTAAGGATGAAGCTGGGACTTTAAACCATGCCTGGTGATGTTTTACCATACAACATCACCCATGTGTACAGGAGCACACATAAGCAGGCTCAAGCAAACTAGAGTTTTACAAAACTTTACTACCTGCAAGACACTGTGGTATTTCCTACTTCATCTTTTTGAATTCTGTTACCCAAAAATTGATTACTTCACCACCTGCTTTGAGCAACTCATCTCCCACGACGCAGGAGGTATTTCACTCACAGCAAGGATGCCTGCAATAAGGACGTTTTTAAAAACCTTAAGCAACCTAACACTTAAACAGGAATGGAGACAGGCTGTGAAACAGTTACTCAATATGGAGTCTACAGAGCTTTCAATGAAAAAATCAGAGCTTCTAACAGGATAGCATGTAGAAACGTGTGTGTGCGCCCATAGGTAGGGACATACACAGTGTCTCAATATCTGCGGCTCACTAGTTCCAGCAGGATCTCCCATGCACAAATATCAAAAGCTGCAGGTGCTCAAGTCCCTTATATAAAAAGGCACAGGCAGGCACGGTGGTGTACATCTGTAATCCCAGCAGTGGGGAGGCTGATGCAGGACCACTGTGAGTATGAGGCCAGCCTGGGCTACATAGTGAGTTCAAGGCTAGCCTGGGCTACACAGTGAGACCTTGTCTTAAAAAAGAAAAAGGCACAGTGTTTGCATATTATCCTGCATACATTATCTCTAGATTACTTGTAGCATCGGACAGAACACAAATGCTAAGTAAATAGTTGTAATACCATGCTGTTCAGGAAATAGTGACATGAAAAAGTCTGCTTGTTCCATACAGGTGCAATTTTATTTCCCCCAGATATTTTCAATCCTGGGTTCGTTGAACTCACAGATGAGGAACCTGCAGATCCAGAGACTGCTGCCAGAAGAACATGAATGCAAAATTCTCTAGTCCTAGCCCCAGGCCTGGTGGCACAGGCCTGCAAGCCCAGTGCTATGGGGGGATGAGACAGGAGGATCATAAGTTCAAGCCCAGCCCAGCCAACTTAGCAAGACCCTGTCTCAAAAGCAAAAATAAATGTAGTCTGGATATACAGCTCAGTGTGAAGCTGTGCGACACACACACTTCTCTGGTCCTGGAGGTCACGTCTGGGTGAAGGTAGAGAGAAGAGGGTTAGAAGAGTCAAGGAGGAGGCAAGAGACAAGGGGCTTCCATGTGTCACTTAAAGCAGCAGGGCTATGGGATTGAGAATGACTTACTATCTATATGCTGTCAGCCAATCTGGTTATTATTTCCAAGTTCTCGGTCGACGGTGCCCATTCCCTATTGCCTGCACCCAGGATAAACCATCCCTCCCTGGATATCCCACACATAACCAAAAGTAGGGCAAAAATACGGTAAGATGTGTACAACCATGGGTATGGGTTGTATTTGGGGGGGAGGGGATTGAAACTTAGGTACACACAACCAACTCTGTATCCATAGATGGAGAACACCTAGATATTGAGGTCAGGATCCACAGACTCAACGTAACTGCTGACAGAAAATATTTGGGGGAAAAGTGTCTATACTGAGCATGCACACACACTTTTCTGTGGCCTTTCTGCCCCAAACAATACAGTGTGACAACTGTTTACAAAGCAATCGCATCGTGCAGGCACTACAAGGAGTCCATAAAAAGGATGTATAGAGGCCAGGTGCAAACTAGACCATTTCACAGAGGGGAGTCAAGCACCCTAGAATGCAGGAGTCCGAATGGGGTTCTGAAAGCAGTCCCCACAAATGCTAACAGCACATTGCTGTGCATGTCTCTGTATTTTCTCCAAAGACCAGACAGCAAGATAAATTACTTCCACAGTCAAATTTTAAGTCTGTTCAAAGTTGAGAGTGTGGTGTCTGTCGCTAGCTGTGGCCTGGATGAATACCTGGGGAGGTCCCCATGGGCCCACCCAAACAATCGCTTAAGCCAAGGCTGGGGAACCTTTCTTCTGCCAAAGGCTGTTTAGATATTTATGACATCACTCATGGGCCATACAAAAAATCATCCACTTAAAAATTAGCTACTATATTTGGAATAACATTTAATTAACTCACACTTAATGTGAGAGTTGGTCTTGGCCACCACAGTTGGCCTATCAGAATAAAAGGTTTGCTCCACAGTCTCAGCGAACAGATTTCACAGGCTGGAAAGGGCCTAAGTGAGCAATGCCTACCCTGGATGGGTGGGTAAATGATGAGTGACAAAGGTTCCCTAGCACTGCATCTGCTCAGTACCCACCAAAGCCTCGTGTTGCTAGAGCTCAGCTCCTGTGAACCTCTGCCTCAGTTACCCTTTTCTGACTCCATTTCCTTGCCCATCAAATGAGTATAGCAAGGTTTTCCTCTTCCCTGGCCCCCGAAGCATGGAGCAGGTCACAGAATCGACATGCATGAAAAGGAGGATGTGTTGGCAGGGAGTGGCCGGTATGCTACAGCCAGAGAGGACTGAGGGCTGCGAGAGGACAGTGTGTCTACACTTGGAATACGCCAAAACTCAGTGAGGAGCACCCAGTGCACACTAGCCACGTTCTCAGTGTTATCCTCATTGCAGATGAGGAGACTCGTACTTGCAGGCCCTTCCCCTCCTCCCCACACCACCAGCCTTCTGATGCCAGGCAGCTCTCTCTCTGCCAGAGCTACCTGCAGCCAAGAGTCATCCTCGAGTCCTGCCGCCCTCCACTACTGACCAGCAACTTTCTTTGAAGACATCTGCGTTTCCCTCTCTTGGTGACAGGCTTCTCAACCCCATAGTTGGATTATCAGAACATAAGGTTTGCTCCACTAATGTAAAGGCCACCTGCCTCATCACAGCTGCAACCACCATCCAGTGCAAACAGTGGAGAACAGGCTGAAGGTGGAAGCAGCCGCAGAGGGAACACAGCATGGCCCTTCTGTCTACATCACCCACCTCCCAGCTGGAGACAGCACCAGGCTCCCGAGTCATGCACTGCCCACAGGAAATGGTGGTGGAATTACATACCGTGGCAGTGGTCACTGCATAGGACATGCTCAGCCTCCACAGTGAACAAAGAAACCAGGGGGAAAGCCTGTGGGCAAGAGGGGTCTGCAGAAACGTAGACTGCATCTTACGGCCCCCAATTACTTGTATCAGCTCCCCGTTCTCATTTTTCTGTGTTCTCCATGCACTGGCATCCTGGAACTGCAGCTCCCTAGGGCCAGCCCGTCCTTAGAGATGCCAAAGCACTCACTGAAGGAGTGAGGCTTTTTACATGCAAACCTACCAGCCCAGCAACCTTTGGCTGGCCGCTGGACTCAGGAGGCAGTACTACTCATCCCCATCATCTCAGGACCAGCCCCAGACACGGCAGTCCCAACACCCCAGAGCCTGCTGAGAGCACCCCAACTCACCACCCTACACCTGCTGGCCCAGCCTCACCTCTTCCCTCTCACAGGAAGCCAGCAAGGGCTGTGGCATGGCTCGGTGGCAGACCGCCGGATTAGCACGCACAATCCCTCCAGCCCATCGCCAGGGGTGCAGACAACAAACTAACACAGTAGGGTCTTGTCAGGCTCCTGAGCCGCCCCACCACCTCCTTGTGTGGTCGAGCGTGGCGTGGTGTGGCATGGTGTGGCAGGCAGGCAGGCCCTTCCTCTTGGGGGCCAAAAGAAACAAATATCGCCCCAAGGGCAGTCATCTCCTGAGCTGTGTGAACAATGATAAAACCCTCATGTGAAACCTTTACCACCGAGGCTGAGGATGTAGCTCAGTGGTAGAGGGTTTGCCTGGAAGGTGTGAGGCCCTGGGGCCCACCCCAGCACACGAGGGAGCGAAGGAGGAAAGAAAAGGAAGAGAAAAGGAGGAAATAAAGGAATGAAACAAAAGAATGGGAAGGGAAGGGAGGAAGGAAAAGAGAAAAGGGAAAGGAAGGGAAGAGAAAGGCAGGGCAGAGCAGGGCAGGGAAGGGAAGGGAAGGACAGACAGGCATCACACACTGCACAGAGAAGCCAGGTGTGACATGGGGGCAGCGGCTCCCTGAGCTGTGCAACAGCATTCACAAGTCACTTCAAGCGTGGACTGAGAGGCCAACGCACTGTGATCTCTGACCTCAGCCACCAAGCCGCACAGGCCAAGTCCAGACCAGCCATGGAGTTACCTGGGGGTTGGGAAGAACTGCACTAAGGCCACTTTGAAAGGCTTGGGATTGGTTTCCAACTGAATTTTAAACTTTGGTTTGTGGATTCTGTTGAAAGAGAATCTTAATTCAAATGCCAAGTGTCCCTAAATGGCCTTCATGTGTCATAACTGCCAGCAAGGACATCTGGGGAGCTGAAGGAGGCTCCCTTCAGACTCAAGAGTCCTGGCCTCGCTCAGTGCCTTGCTGGTGGCCGGCCATGGTGACTAGGCAGCGGGAGGTCTTGGCTGTGATGATCATGAATGGCCACAGAGGGGAACTGAGGGCTCTGAGGGCAGCAGCATGCTGAGGGGTCTGCTCCCTGGCAGCAGCCGGGGAAGGCAGCCAGGCTCCCTGGAAGCTCTAAGGGGAAGAGGTCTAAGTGGTGCAGCCATTTCCCAAGGGCACACAGCCAGGGAGCAGCAGTGTGGGTAGCATTTCCCTGGTGCACAAGGTGGTACTGAATCTGAGTCTCATGATTGCAGACCCTCACTCTGCACAGAGGGCAGAGGTCCTATGGGCAGGAGCTGTCCCAGACTCACGGAACTTAGAAGTCCCTCCAAGCCTCAAGCAGTGCTGCCTCTGAACCCTTAGAATCCCCAGCAGGAAGAGCCATCCCCAAGGCCCTGAGGCCTTAGGCCCAAGCAGAAGAGGAAAGACAGGGAACCAGGGCAGGACAGGGAAAGACAGGGAATGGCAGGCAGGAAGAAGGCAAGGGGAGGAAAATTCCTGAATTCAGGAATTCAGGAGGCTCGGAAGGAGGGCTGGGTGGAAGAGCCTGGAGGAGCCCAAACTGGTAAAACCATGTGAGAGCTGCCTCTCCAGGCTCCTGGCCTGGTATGGTTGGGATCTGAGGTGTTTCGAAAGTGATTGGAGTGTACAGCTTACGTGAATCAAGCAGGTCAATCTGCTGATTTCACAGGGTGTCAGGAGGGGAGGCCTGGTTGCTGTCAGGAAGGCCAGGTTGCTGATGGTGCGGCCTCGAAGGGTATATTCTCGCCCCGGCTTCTCCCCAACTCCCACTGTCCTTCCTCCTGTGATGTGCTGAGGAGCTGCTCTCTGCCAGACTTTTCCGCCATGAAACCACTGACGGCCAACCATGAACGAACTGAGACCTCTAAACTGCAAACTAAAATAAACCTCTCCTCACTGATATGGGAGTTAGGTATTGTGTCCCACCAAGGAGAAAGGGACCGAATCACAGCACAGTCCCTGGTGTCCTTGTCTGCCTGAGCGCTGAGCGCACCCCATCATGTCAGCATCCTGGAGGGAAGAGACTCTTCTCAGCAGGCCCAGCCAGCACCATGCAAAGTTACGGCATGGCGCTACAGGAGAGTGGGGTGCCAGGACAAGGTCTCCCTTGCTGGGGGGGGGGAGGGAAACAATGTCAGAGGCCCAAAGCTGACTGCTTCTGCAGCCCATCCGGGTCTGTCGCCACCTCACACAGCCCGTCCACCTCCTGGTCACAGCCAGGCTCACCCTGGAACAGGGCAGCAGTCCAAAGGGACCACAGGGTGCTCAGGCCAGGAACAGGCCTGAAAGATGGACACACTGTTCCTCTTCAAGGGAAGACACAAAAGCCCAACCCTCACAGGCAGGCTGGATGCAGCTGTCAGCTCCTGAGGGCTCCTGGGGGACAAGGTAACTGAAGTTTGAGTGTCCTCGGTGCTTATGAGTGACCTGGCCCTGGCACGGGCCTCAGACCACATCAGCGGGTCGCAGGCTAGGCCGTGGCCCTGTAACTCCCTCCTCCAGCCTTCCTTCCACAGGCTCTGCCACTCTTCCTGACTCTACCTGTCCTTTCTCTAAAATCCTGTGCCTGAGAAAACTACATTTTCCGTGAGGTGACTCTCGGGCACTTGGCAGTAGCAGACAAGGAGTTCAGGATCTGTGCTCTGATTTCTTATGGGACAAGATGTCACAACTGTGCCAGTGGGCTCCTCTCCACTGAGCAAGTACTACACGCATGTGGCTTTTACTACTGGTTCAAAGAGACCTAACTAAGGAACTCCCATGACACCCTTACGGGAAGCACCTGTCTCCTATGTGACACAGCAGGAGCAGTGAGTGAAGCCAGTGCCCCTGCCCGCCTCTGCGGCCCTCACTCTGGGTAGCAACACTCAGGAGACCCAGATGCCGGCCAGCAGCATTCACTTAAGCCTAAGGACACACAGGCACTTCAGGCCCTGGCTCATTCACGTCTCCCCACATCCCCAGCACAGGAAGCGTGATGAACCCCTGGAAACTGAGGCCTGTGAAGTTAGACAACGTGGTATCAAGCAGAATCCCAACCCATGCTCTCAGGCACCAGAGCAGGCAGGGCTCTCCTCCCTGACCGTCCCTCTGCCGCTATAGAACATGACAGTCAGCCAAGGCCTGCGGCACAGGCCTGTAATTCCAGCGCTGTGGGAGGCTGAGGCAGGAGGATCACAAGTTTAAGCCAGCCTGGGTAACTTAGCAACTTAGTAAGATTCTGTATCAAAATCAGAATTAACAAGTGGTCTGAGAAAGTAGCTCAGTGAGGAGGCCCTGCGCTCAATCTCCAGCAGTACTGAGGGGAAAAAAAAGAAAAAAAGCACAGTATTTGCATAGAACCTACCCTGAGCATTTTAAATCATCCCTGGACTCCCTCATACAACGGAAATACCACGCAGCAGTCACTGCGCCATGTAGTCTGTCCGTGCTCACACGGATGGAAGCTTTTCTTCTGAATATTTTTGATCCACCGTTGTTTGGCTGAATCTACAGATGAGGAGCCTGAGGACACAGTGGCAACCCCAGAAACAGTACAACCCAAGCCCAGCTTCCACTTTCCTCTGTGGGAACTTCTGTGGGGGAATGTCTGTGGCCTTTCCCTTAGGAAAACACAGGTGCCTACCTTGACTGACGTCAGCACCCTCACAGGCACTCAGCCCTCCGTGGACACCGGCCCATAGCAAGAACCCTGCCAGTCTCCAGGGAAGTCCAGTCCCTGGGGTGGAGGCCACGGTACCATGGTTTCCACAGGCAGGGCACTAGCAGATTTCGTGGTCAGCGTGGCCACCGAGGCCCATGGATTGGTGGGGACCATTTTGGATGTGACCAGGAGGCCCTGGTGGAGGGCAGGCCAGCATCGAGACGGGCTGCCCTGTGTGCACGGACTACAGCAAGAGAGACAGACAAACAGGAAGAACGCAAGAGGGATGGAAAAGGGGCGGGGCAACAGGAGGAAGAAAATGACACGGAGGGCGAGGCAAAGAGAGGGGATGACTGAGGGAACCAGAATGACAGAAAAGCAGACCGGGCAGACGGAGGAGTAGAGACCACAGGGACAGACACTCAGAGGGAGGCAGCCGCAGATGCCGTGAGGGCCAGCAGGAGGGAGACAGGCAGGGCGAGACCGGGTGAGAACCAGAGGGAGGAAGGGCCATCCAGGCAGACAAAGGAACAGGGTGACAGAGACTGCCAGAGTCAAAGGACAGAAAGAGTGGAGTGGAGACAGCCCCCAAGGGTACAGAGAGTAAGGCAGGGTCGTGGACAGGCAGAGGAAGGCTCATCGTAGGCGCAGGAAAGCGGTGTGTCACTTCCCACCCCCGTGTGCCACCCGTGGCCGGGGCCTGCACACTTTCAGCCTTCCTCTTCATCAGCATGGCCTCACCACAGCCCCGCGACATGGCCCAGTGTTGCTCCCTGCCCACAGCTCCAACAGCCTCACTTCCCAGGCCCCTAAGGGCTACATGAGAACATGTTCCCAGGTACCATGCAGCCTCCAAACAAATGGGCACAGGACCTGGTGGCCACCTATGTACACCTGCGAGTGTGTTGTGTACACACACACCAGGAGGCACTGAGTCCAAACTCACACATGCGTGTACTCAGCAAGCCCCTCCGGCCCCCTCCTGCTCACTCGGGGTTCCTCCTTGGAGGGGATGGGAGGAAGAACGACATGTCAGGTCCCGTGCAGAGGGCGGGGACAAAGACAGGCCTTCTGAGGGCACAGCCCCAGAAACGGGTGCAACGGCAGACAGGCACAATGCACCATCCCTCAGGGGACTGCACAGATTGCCTGCAGTCAGCGGTGGGCAGCAGGTGCTCAGACAGGCACATGTACTGCCCAGGGTCTTGCGGACAGACCACCAACCCCAAGCTCCCAACTGCTCAACAGCAAAAACTGACCCCAAATCTGCCACTGTTTCCACCTAAAGCTCTACCACTCAATGTAACCTGTGTGCACGCGCGAGCGCACACTCTCACACACACACACACACACACACACACACACAAGCACACAAACCCAGAGGTACAGGCACACCGGTGCATGCAGACTCTGCAGAATCCCATCCTGCATCTGAGCACCCAGAAGCCCCAGGGAGCTCCCTCACTGAACCAGAAAAGCCCCTACAAAAGCCAGGGTGCTGGGGAGCACACAGGATGTGTGGGCTCACGCAGCCCCTCCTGCAGACGGCCTGGAGGGTTAGAGGACCCTCCCCATCAGGGTGGGACACCAGCATGGCAGGACGGCGGCAGTGACGACACCTCGGCCGCCCGGTAAGAACCCCTCAGGAAGCAGCTCTCACACCACCTTCTCTTATTCCTCCAGCACACCTGAAGAGGTCAGCACGTGAGGCTCATCACTTCGAGGTGGCCAACTGAGGCCGGAGGACTCGTTCCATTTGCTGGCTGGTGGCAAGGCAGGGCTCTAACCCAGCACTGTGCAAGCCCAAGGAGGCCTCAACACTCGGTTACTGTCATTGTTTCAAACTTTTTATTATTTTGGGACTTTCAATACATAATAACTACAATCCTTACGAGGCGTTCCATTGCACGTACACAGTGGGTAACAACCCGGTCTGGTCATTAGTGCATCTCTCGCCTTACATTTCTACTGTGTCTTCATAATGTGTCTCCTTCAGACATTTGCCACAGCTGAGGTCTTAGTCACCAGCCTCCTGGAGCCACATGAAATTGCCAAGCTGTGCACTGAAATACACAGAACATGGTCACACAATGGTCTGTAGACTATGTGGGAAATGACACGTATTCTTTGCCACATGCTGTGGCGTGTTCTCTCTTTTGGTTTTGCATAGTCATGATTGTGTGACTGTGTGTTCATATGCCTGAGCACATGTGTGAGAGTAATGGGGATATACATAACAGTGTGTGTCATGAGTGTGTGTACAAGTGTTGAGTATATGTCACTGCAGGGGACAGCATGTGAGGCTGTGTGGATGGGCACATGGGGAGCATGTAAGCATGTTGGCATACATGTATGGGGATGGTGTATACAATGAATGTATTCACGTTCATGTGGCTGTCTGTATGTGAGAGATGGGGTATACACACGTAATGGTGTCATGAGAGTGCATGTGTGTTATACAATAAGAACACATATGTACAGGTGTGTCACGGGAGACAGTGTGTGTGTGTGTGTGTGTGTGTGTGTGTGTGACTGTGAGGAGTATGTGTAAGTATGTCCGGGTAAATGGATGAGATTGAGTGTGTGTGAGTGTGTGTGTGTGTGTGTGTGTGTGTGTGTGTGACCATGCATGTGACTGAGTATGGGAGAGACGTATGTAAATGTGTGGTTATGCATCAGTGTGGGTGAGTGGTGTAGGATGTAAATGCTGGTTCCTGCATGGGACAGTACATGCAAAGGGGTGTCAGTGGGCAGGTCAGTGGGTCGCTGTGGGTAGGTCCTGTGAGGCTTCAGGTGTGTGTGAAGGGGCTTTGTGGGAGGCACAAGCCCAGCCTGGCCCCGCTGGATGACAAGGACCTTTCCAAGCAGCTCTGAGGCACGGTCACTATGGATGGTGATATTTTTGGGCACTGGAAGTCACAACCTCAGCAGAGAATCCATTCTAGCACAAGCGTAATGGAGTGACGTGGCAAATTACAGCGTCTGACCAAATAAATTCTCCCTTTCATCTTACGTTTTGTTTGGAGGCAAAGCTCTAAGCCTCATCCCAGGCGCACTCACCAAGTGCTTACTGCGCAGATGTGGCCATAATTAATAGGAATTTTGCTTTTTTTGCTTTCCCAAGGCGTGGAAATGGAGGGGAAACGGGACAGGACAGGTTCCCGGGGGCTTGGGCCGGGTTAGCATTTGATAGCTCGCAGACTGCACGAGTTGCAAGGGCAAAAAGGAGGGAAAAATATAAAACCTTTAATTGCAGCTTCCCGAAATAACCTCAGTCTGCCTATAATAAGCTTAGGCTGGATTTTAATTCTTTTCATAGAAGACGGGAAAATCAGATATAAATTTCTAAAGCCAACATACTTTCTGTAGTTTACGCCCTTAGTGTCTGTCTGGGATTGAAAGCTCAAATGTCGTAGATGTCTCAGGGAAAGGGACTCCGGCGAGAGGCTGGCCTCATGGTCACTGTCTCCTGGTGAGAGGGGACCTCAGATCTGAAGAAACATTTCCTCAAAACAGCCAGCGGGCCCAGGGCCCGCAACTTAGCGTGTGCGGGATGAGAGGGGGCCGGGCCAGGGGACATTGAAGTCTCAAAGCTTTAAAAGTCTCAGATTCTTTGAACCTGGCTCTTCAAATCTTAAATTACCACGTTTTAAAATTGTGGTAAAATGCACAAAATATACAACTTACCACTCATGTTTTCAGTCCAAAGTCCAGTGGGATTGAGCGTGTCCACACTGTGACGCAGCTATTCCCCCAGCTGCCTCCTGCACTCTCTGATGGCTACCAGCTCCTCGTTCTCTCTCCCCCTGGCCACCACCAGTTCTGTCTGTGTGAGCATGCTGACGACTGTGGGCACTCCACACAGTGGAACAGCACAGCACATAGCGACTGACTTGCTCCACCTGGCGTCATGTTCTTGGCACAGCCTTATGGTGACATGAGTCAAAATCTCTTTCCTTTTTAAGGCTGAATAGTATTCCACTGAATCTACAGACCACATGTTACATATCTATTAGTCCAGAGGTGGACACGCAGGGTGACTCCTGTCCTCTGGCTACTCAAATGATGCCACTATGCATGCGCTGGCCAAAGACCTTCTCAAGACCCTGCTTTGGAATCATCAGTCTAAACCTAGAAGTGGAATCAATGGATTAGATGGTAACTGAACATTGTCATATTGTTTTCCAAAGCGGCCATACCACTTTACCTTCTCACCAGCAATGTGCAAAGGTTCCAATTTCTCCCCATCCTTGTTACATTTTCTGGGCTCTTCCTTTCTCTTTTCTTGTTTTCTTTTGGCAGAACTGGAAATTGAACCTAAGACCCTTACACTGAGCTAATCTCCAACCGCCTTTTCCTGCTTACTTGAGATGGGTTCTCAGTAAGTCACTAAGTTGCTCAGCTGCACTCAAACTTGGGGTCCTCCTGCCTCAGCCTCTCAGATGCTGGGATTACTTTCAATAGGTCTTGCTCCAAGAGGCTGGGCTTGCCAGGTAGCAAGAAGCATCAGGAAGAACTCAGTTGAGGCAATGGCAACTCCCCCATCCCGGAGGAAGATGTCAGTGAGGCCCAGACAACGTGACAACAATGGGCATTCCTGAGCTGGCTCAGGAGAAGGCCTCGGGGTCCCCACAAACCACCAGCGAGTACAGTGCCAGGCAGGATCTGGGAACACAGTGCAGTGGTCCCATAGGGACATGTCCTGAGGAGTGATCCCAGGGAAAGCAAGATGGCGGAGCCCCACCCTCCCTGGGAGCCACAGAGGTCTGCATGGCTGGGATAGGGCAGATGGAGCCATCAGGGGGAGGAATGTGGCAGTGCTGGACGGGACAGTGGAAGGGTGGGAAAACTGGGGAAGGCTGCCTGGGTGGCTCTGGCCTGGGATCCCAGAGAGACAGAGCTGCCTGCTCTCGATCCATCCCTGAGGGGCCCACAGTGGAGCGGCTTGGGAGCCCAGCAGGCCTGTGATCACATCCACCTGCCCTGTCTCTGTGACCTGATCACCCGCTCTCCCTCCTAGGACCTCAGCTCCTTACTCTATAAAATAAGAATCAGAGGAACCTTATCTTTTGCAGACATTAGATTCTCAAGTCACACCAGAGACATAAATCTCCACCAGTCTGAATATTACCGTTGCACACCAAGCAAGGCCCACGTGGCAGGGGTGGAACCACACAGTCAGGGCGGAGAAAGCTGGCTGCAATCCTAGGCCAGGTCACAGACACTCTGCTTGTAGAAACACTGAAGGGGAAGGGGGAGAGGAAACACCAGGTGGGAGCTCAGAATACGGGAGGCACGTGGGATAGAAACTGACTGATAAGCCAGGTATGGTGGTGTAGGCCCATGATCCAGCCACTCTGGGAGGCTGAGGCAGGAGGATAACTTAATGACTTAAAGAAAGCCTGTCTCAGAAAGACAAAAACTTAAAGGGCTGGGAATGTAGCCTGCTGTGAAGTCCCTGGGTTCCATCCCCATACTTCTAAAGGAAAAAGAAAGAAGGGGGGAGAAGAAGGAAGGAAGAAAGGAAGAAGGGGGGGAGA